>VZTT01042151.1:22849-59699 GCA_013400855.1 Buphagus erythrorhynchus | reverse complement strand
CAGAATCCATAGACTTTGCCTTGGAAACAGATTGTTTGGGAGCACAAATGTAAGGATGTAACAACAATTTCTAACTTACCGTAGGACCGCAAGCGCTTAAAAGCTTTTCTGACATTGCTAAAAGGCAGTTCTCCAGTGTTTCCCTAAGATTTTGGTTGATGGCAAGTCTTGAACCAGTCACCTTTTTATTTGCAACATTTGCTGCAAAGTTAGTGAAAATATCCATTTCATCAAATGTAGTCTGCAGGTACAGCTCTTCTACATCAGAAAAACTGTTTTCTTCTTTCCCTTGCACATGTTGCTCACTTGAAGAAGAGATACAATTTTTACTGTAGCAGTGAGTATATAACTTACAAGTCTTAAATACTATTAAATACAGGAAATATACAAAAGCAAAATAAAATATTTTATTTTTTTGTGCTTCCAAACCCTGGCTGACCTTTACTTTCTGACATGACTTTACTGTGGAATGGAAAACACCATTCTAGCTCTAACTGACCTGTAAGGAAACATGAAGCCTGAACACAGATCATACCTTCTGCAGTTATGGAGCAGCATCTGCTTTGTGTTAGGGTCCCTGACCTCAGCCTACTTGACACAGCTGAAGCAGAAAGCCCCTGAAACTAGTATTTTAAACTTCTAGTGGGTAAGTCTTATCTTGCATCAGAATAAGTTACATTTCATTCTTATTAAGAGGAAACTGGATATAGTTCAAAGCACTGGTAAAAGATGCAGCAGCATTCCTAGCTTAAGTACCTATAATGATTAATTTTAAAACATACCATTTAGCATCATTTTGGAAAAAGATCATGGAGGCTCTGCAGTTCTTCATTGTAAGGCTCACAAGAATTTTTTGTAATACAAGATGAGGAAAATCACTGTAAAAAAGAAAATGTTTTTGTATTTTCTTGCAGTTCTTGGGATTCCTGCAGCACACTCAAAACATTAACCAGATTAACAGTGTATCTTCAAAGAAATTTAAGTTTTCACTGAAGATTTCTAATGCATAGGTAACAAATCTGCTACGATATGGAGAGATAACCAAATCACATCCCCAGAATGACATTCTACAGGAAGCTCAAAAACCCTACAGACTCTGCTTAAGCTTTAATATAACAGAATTCTGCATTAATATAATACATTTTCCCCTGCAGAATGTGATACGTTACAAGGTGAGCTTACATGTAAAGTTGGGCCACAAAAACTTTACCTGCAGAGCACAGGAGGCAACTCTGCACATTCTTCTATTTCTTCCTCCAAATAGCTGGACAGGAGCCATTTCATTATTGCCTCCCTTAACATAGAACCCAGATTTCTTTCAGAACTATTCTGTTCCATTCCTATGTCCAAATTTTCTGGCACTGAATAGGCAGACATCACTAATGACAAACAACATGCAGCAGAACTGGAAAAAAAATGGAACAGGGGATTTGTGAGAAACCACATGGTATTTGTTGATCAGCACTCTAAAGCAAAGGCAGTATTTCTGCATGCAAAGGAAGCATAAGCAAGTACATAACCAAGCTAACAAACATGCATACTGGTCAACTCCTTCATGAAAATCTTCGCATTTTCATTTTTCTTGGCTATTACAGACATTTCCTACCTCTCTTAGAGATTATGTCAGACTATTTATTTCAGAAGAAAAATTCAGAAGAAAACATACTTCTTAACTTCAAAAAATCAACATGTCTGTCAGCCAGATCTTTAAATTTTTAGTCCATTTTAAATTATAGTATATTCTAAATGCAAAGATGCTTGCCTCTTCTGCCTCTGCTTTCAGTCTTATTATGTATTTATGACAATTTCAAATGCTTAGAAAACAAATGTGTGCAGTTCTTAAATAGAAATACAGTCACAACAACAATAATATTGAGTAACACAGTGGCTTTGGTAGCACAGTAAAGAGGAGTGTGAATCAGACACAAGACACTATCCTTGATTCCATTTTACCTTGAAGGTTTGCATGCAGCTCCCGAAAATATCTTCCAGAGCTCTTTATCTGTTACAACAAGGTTCCCTTGAATCATAGCTCCAAGCAGCCCAAAGCTCTCCACTTCAATTTGCTGAAGGCTTACACTGCGAATGGTAAGAGTCCAGATCTTTGCCCAGGTTCTCTGGAGCTCCAACTTGTGGGTGCTTTTCAAATCAGTTTTCTGGCTTTGACAGAAAGCCACCTCTGTGAGACACTTCAGCACGTACGGGGTCCTTTCTCCTCGGCGCTGCTGAGGCAGTAACTGGTGAAGGACATTCAGTAAGGCAGGCAGCTCACTGTTAGGAAGACTCATGGGATACTTGGATATTAGCTGACTTGTAATCTGTAACCTTGAAAACACAAAGTGAAGTAATTAATACCAAACATACAGAAATTTGCATTTTCAGAAGTAAACTAACAAACAAACGAACAAAGTCTTCTTCAATTGCCATTTCTCATTTATACTTTCCAGTATTGAGCTCATTTGTTTACTATCAAAAGTTAAAGATTCAGTATTTCTACCTTTTTCACTTGTAAAGACTGCTCATCCAGCCTCACTATCACTAACAATATCTTACAGTTCAGAGGTCCCTCGTGGCAAACAAAATACCCCTCAATCAAGGTACAAGGTAAGAAGTCAGACCTCGGAACAGCTTTCAGGAGAGGTATTACAGAAAACTGTGTGAATTAGTCAAAAATGGCCAAACTCTTAATACTTACTGTACTATGACAGCCAGCTTAAAACAACTTTCCAAATTCTCTGACAATCTAAGTTCAGTGCTTAGATATATAATCACAGTAGATCCAGACACCCGACTTAAATGCACAACATATTCAGGAGAATGTTAAGGGTAAAAACATGTCTGGAGTGATATTCCTTTCATGCAAAGATGTTATTACCAAGGTATGACATCAAAATCCTTCTGGGATCTTTGCAGGTTGTCTCGAATGACCCCCCAGCTCAGCTCAATCCTCCTGCGCTTGTTTGGCGCCGTGTCCTCACCGGACTCTCTTTGTGAAACAGCATACGACTGGGTAATTTCAAGGACTTTGGTACCCTCTGTAAAGACCTTTCACAAAGAGAAATTTAAAAGTATGCAAGTTTAAAAAAAGCAGCAGTATTTACAAGAAAACTGAAATGCTTATAGCCTAACAAGAAACACTAGTGAAGTACAGTATAACATATTTTTAAACTGTAGAGAATTAACAAAACACAACAGAACACACACAAAAGACATGAATACTTCAGCAAAGCATACAGCTCAGTAATTATACAGTCAATCTTATATTCAAATAAAAATGTTACCTGATGACAAATATCAGCCATTAACTCAATTAAATTTTCCTTTACAGCAATATTCCGTGAGCCTGAAGAATACTTCCCTCTGCTACTGATGAGATTTATTTCATTCACCAGCAGATCATACAGGTTATGTAAGATGCTTTGCCACTTTGTTAAGTCATATGCACCTGTACATGCAAAAACAATTAAAAGATAGCATGCATCATCCACTTGTTACAATATGCAAACCTATCTAGACCATGCAAAATACAGCCAAAATCTGAGTATGGCACACAAAGTTCAACAAGTGCAGGCCTGAAAAGCAAATTCTATAATGGAGAATGAATAAAGTAAAAAAGGGGAAAGTTAAGAGAGAATTTAATCAGCATGTAGAAGTAATTAGGGTAGGAATTAAGTTTCTAATAAGCAATTCTTCATCTAACTGGAAAGAATACAGTTAAAGGTAATGGATAGATTTGTACAAAGTATAAAGAAAAATTATGCTAGAACTAAAATAGGCCATGACAAACAAACATAATTACCGAGTTATATTCTCTGAGCAGTTTTATAGTGTAAGTCAGACTTAACTGACAGTAGTAATTTCTGGGTTTAAATAGACCTGGTAAGACACCAATACATGTGGCAATCTAAACCCAAGCTAAATTATTATTTCCTTTCCCCAAAGACTTGGTATTTTCATTTAGCAATTAAAACTGCCTTTTGACTAAAAGATGTCCCAACTTTTAAAGGACTTAACACAATTAATATGCTCATAGTGGATACAATTTGAAAATTCCTTTTCACTTTCACTCAATATTAACCCTGACAAATAATTACTGACAAATAATCACTATCATTAATGTTTCCAAGATTCAGTATCAAAATTCAGAGTTGGCACAATAACTTAAACAATCGTATGCAGAAAAAAAAAAGGAGCTTTTTATTGTACCTCTTCCCTGAGTTTTTGCACCCTTTGGATGATGAATATGAACTTGGAGACGAAATAACTCAGTTATTGATTCTTTCAGGGAATCCTTTGGTCTATACTGAGTCCAAATGTAAAGCACTGTAGGCAGAATTTCTTCCCCTACTTTGCAAATCTGGATGCGACAGTTGTCAGCAAACTTGTTGCAGAATATATTCATTGCTCCAACAATATGATCCAGGCCTGCAGTACTCTTCTCCTGCCTGTAACACAAACCTAACACTCATATTCCAAAATAAATAATCTTATTTATTTTTGTAAGCATCCTTTAAATGTAAACACTAGCAAGAAACAACATTCAGAATAGTATTTGCCTAACAAATGCAGAAGTTATTAGTATTTTAGAGAAGTTCTTTAATTGACATTCAAAGACAGAAAAAAACATATCTGAAGAATTATTACCTGTTATTACTCTAGTAAGTCTAACCCCAAATACTTAAAATAAGTTATTTTCTAGCATACAAAAGGAGCGCTTGCAACATACCTTGCAGACTGCATTGCTTTTGAAAAGAAGACAAGCATGTCAGAACACAACCCATCAGTTTGGAAGCAGTACCCTCTTGTAAGTGTGTGAATTATCCTAGCCACTAAGACTCTATTAACGTTCCCAGAAGGTTTGAGGTATAAATGGCCATACAGGGTCAGCAACTCTGCAAATGTATTAAAAAAATACAGATAAGTATAAACATATATATTACAGAGGATTACATTAAAAAATCTTGACACAAAATATTGCATTAAAGGTACAGAGACCATCACTCTGTGGTCAATAGCTGGAATCCATGTCCTTCCTTTAAACAGCAACAGATCCCTGATTTTATAAATAAAAAAACTGACTTCTCTAACATACCCAAGAGTTATAAGCAAGCATTAGGGTGGAATCACTAGAAAAGGTTATAGTAACTTTTACATAGATTATATACCCCTCCTTTAATAAAAGCAACTTGTTTCACTTAATGGACTAAAATCTGACTTCCTCTGATTTATTTGTGTACTACCTCACACAGCAGGGCATCAAACAAATTAAAACGCATCTAAAATATTCTTCTATAAAAGGAAAAGACATTTCTAAGAAGGCTCAAAAATGTTACCTGACCATTGCTGCTGGGATATCTCACACCAGTATTTCCTTATGGAGAGGATATCCTTTAGGAGTATACTACTACAGTCAGAACCATAAGCAGCACAACTTGTTGGATCTCTTATAACTTCCATGACATAAATCAGAAGTTCCTGACACTTCAGCCTGGGTCCCCCTAAATGAAGAAACAACATGAGACTATTTAATTAACTCAAATTCTACCAAATAAATCTGTAACTAATTGTTTGTAAATGTTACTTCATTAAAAAAACAAAACAACAAAACCCCAAAACCTACAGTTCTGAAACAGTTCTATTAGGAAATATTTTCTTAAACTGTTTCTAAAATATAAATTACCAGTGGGAGGATATATCAGTTATAGACACATTGAGTAATTAGAAAAAGGCACTGTGAACATCAAAAAGGGCAGAAAAGGAGCACAAATGACCAATTCACAATAAGATATTTAAATAGTAAACATCTGGAAGCAAGTAAGATGAACCCTACAGTGGTAACAACTTCTAAGTAAAAATTCAAAGTTGACAGCAAAGTACCAAACCAAACCAGTATCACTATATGATAATGTGTATTACTGACGTTTATTAGCACATCTGATGAAATATTTAACCAAGCTTCCAAATTCTTGTATCTTTTTCTGTCTGGTAGTTTGGGTTGAAGCTGATGCATTTGGTTTTGTCTGATGCAGGTTTTTAAGTTCTTTCTGGAAGTATTTCTGCAAGACACTTCAAAAATAAAAGAAAGATTAACCAAGGATCTGCTCATTTATAACTGAAATAAAAAAGGAAAATGTCGTTTTAGCCTAAAATGCCAGTTCCTGTTCTTCTCACAATTCTAATTACCAAAGACTAAAACCAACTGAAATATACTACAGTCCAAGCATGATGAAAACAGTCTATAAAAGGACATGCAAGTTTTAAAGATAACCCGGAAGCAACTTGGAGTAGGAACCAAATTTTCCTTTAAACTTTGCACAATGCTAAACATACAACTTATAATTACGACAAAAAGCATTTCTAAGTCTTTTTATTTATGCTGCAACATAGTAAAACAAAGTAATAAGAAGTACTTATCATTGCTTTTATTGGGAAAGCCCTCAAGTCCTGTTTCTTTATCATTCAAAGTTAATATATTGATTATATTTTAGATCTATTTATAAATTAAACTTTTCACTGCATTTGTCACTGTAATTGCTATAGATTTTCTGGCCTACTATTTGAATTCAGTTTAGAGGCTCTATTTTTGTATTCCTCCTGTGTATTTCTAATATATTGCTGTCTCTAAAGCAACATATAAAATTTATCAAGTACTTTTTATGAAACTTTTGGTACTATGAGACAAAAACTATTCCAATGCTGTCCAATTAATAAACATAATGGAAAGCTGACAGGACACCGTTCAATGAAAAGCAGTAATTCACGTGAACTTTTACCATGAAATTTAACAGCTTGAAGCTGCTGTAAGAACTTATCACACTCATCCTTAGTCCAATCTTAAAGTACACCTGAAGCAGATTGTACCAAAGATTAGCCTCTACAAACATGCCACAGTCCTTCTACTGTGTCTTGAGGAATTCAGCAACACAAGAAACTTTAACAAAGCTACCTGTAATCCACATAAGAGCCATACACTGAAAATAAAAAGCAAAGAATAGTTTTCCATAAAAGAAAGTAACTACTATTTTTGCAAGGAAAAGCATCTACCCAATTAATGATGAGTTTCCCACCAGTTTTCTGTAAGTGATAAGTGTGGCACTTTTGGCCATTTTAAATTTACTTCCTTTGGAGACTAAGGTAACTAATTACTCGTTTATAAGCTGGCAAGAAGTCTAAATCAATAGATATAAAGATAAGATTAAAATAGGCCTAACAAAAGAATGGTGTCCCCTTTAAGAATATTGTGACCATTCACAAACAAAAGCAAGAAACTACCTAAATACAGCATCCCAGTTGAGTTGCTTCCCTTGTTTAGAATCAGAATTCCGGTCCAGTTGGAGAACTATTTCAGAATCACGGAGAAGTCGCTTGAAATTTTCAATTTCCTTCTGAAAACATATCACAAGAAGAAGAATATATTATCTTTTACAATTCCCTTCATTACTATTTGAGGTACACCACCCAAAAAAAAACTTGTTACCCTTCGTTCCACAGCTTTCTCATTTTCAAGGCGACGACAACAATTGAGCAGATCGTGTAATGCAAGATTCATGGTTCAGCTTAAAGAAGAGTCATTTATATCTGCACACAGAAGAAATGGATAAAACAGTAATTATTGAACACACAGCCAAGTAAAAAAAAATGGGACTGCAGTATGCTGAAAGTCCAGTATCAAACCGAACCATGATGTTCAATGTTTCACTGAAAAGTGCATTTGTGGCTGGGTCAGTTTTATTGGTTGCAAAACTGAAGCAGTTTCATGTCAAGAATGTGATCTGCTCCCACAGAAAACAGTCACAGAATAACTCCAGATAATCCCTTCACATAACTGATTTCCTCTCTTTCTATGACTGCTGACTGACTAGAGCTGGGCAGACAACTGGGAGTGCAATTATAGTAAGAATGACAGAGCTAAATACATTCTGGCAAGCAGCACTAACTTTCAGTAGCTCTCTTAACCTGATACTGCCAGAAGGCAGCACTTGGAAAATGTCCTCTCACATTTTCATAGGTACGCACTATCTATTGACAAATCCCCAGGGACTCGACATCTCAAGGGATGATGAAATATCAGTCATATGAAAAAACAACTTTTTCCTTCTGTGATCACTTAAAATTACACTTCTTCTTTGACAGAGATTGGAATTAGCTAGACCTCACATTACATAAAATTAGGATGCTACAGATCACAACCATGATGTTCTATTTAACTTCCCTGCTTCTACTTTTACACCCTTAAAGCAGACCCAAGAGGAAACCTGTTTGGAAAAGACAGATCACACAAGCTGGAAGTAACTCCAAACATATGCTGCTGCTGTAATAAGCAAGGGAGAACAGGCATTCATGATGCACAGCACTGCATCTTGAGTGCTTACATGAGAATATAAAAATAGCCATTTAAATAAGGAAAACTTTAAATATCTACTGTGTTAGACTGCATTTATTTCCTTTGGCTTCAATCAAGATCAGGCTGAGACTAAATATGATCAGAGATTTGCTGACTGATAGATGTGTATGAAAAAGAAAACATTTTAAGTGTGAAGGCTGCCTGTACGGTACAACTGCACTTATGCAAATTAAGTGTTTCTTTACTAACTTCAAGAACCATGGAATATCCTGTTAGAAGGGACACACAAGGATCCCCGTAGTCCAATTCCTGGCCCTGTGCAGGACACAAGAATCACACCATGTGCCAAAGTGTTGTCCAAGCAGCCTTTGCACTCTGGCAGGTTATGCTGTGAGCTCTTCCCCGGAGAACCTGTGCCAATGCTCTACCACTCTCTGTCTCTCCGGTGGTTGGGCACTGGAAGAAAAAGAAACCAAAACCCAGCAGACTTGCTGCTTGTGCTGGAAACGATACAGGAAGAAACTTTTCAAACACCAGTGGTTTCTGAAGTGCTTGATTCAGAACTGTAGCAACAGGGGTCGCCTTCTGTAGGGCCTGGGCATTCAAGAAGGCAGCCCTCCTTTGTACTTGTTGGTATTTCAACAACCATAACAGTGGCAGTGAAAAATTCCCAAGAATGAATCCCATGAATGAATCCACGTACTAGTTCCCTTACTGATTACAGTTTTCCAAGTACCACATGACGGCCACCGTCACCCGCTACACAAACGGCACAGGGGAAGGCAGGCGCACCAAACACCACGAACGGCGGAGAGGAGCTGGCTGAGGCGCTGCGAGGTGCCCCGGCACAGGCGGACACAGCCCCGAGCAGCAGCTCCGGCCCTGGCAACGCCGGGCCGCCACCGCCCCCCGCGCCGGCGCCCNNNGCACGCAGCCCCGCTCCCGGCGGCGCGGAGCGGAGCGGCGCGGAGCGGAGCGGGGCTCACGTGTGGAAGCAGCGGTGCGGGCGGAGCTGGAAGCGGATGAGCGGGCGCAGCGGGTTCCGGCGGAAGGGGCCGGGCGCGGCGCTGGCTGGCGGAGTTTCCGCGCCTTCGCCTGGGTGGCGGGGCGGCCGGCTGAGCTCGGGGAGCTGCGCCCGCCCGTGCCCCGCTCCGCCTCGGGCCATGCTGCTGCCGTCCGACGTGGCCCGGCTGGTGCTGGGTGAGTGAGCCGGAAGGGACGGAGGGATGCGTGAGTGAGGCGCGGACCGCCGGCCGCGTCGGGAGGGCTCTGCCGGGCATTGTCAGCCGCCCGAGGCACGGCGGGACGCAGAGCCGGCTTCGCCCTTGACTCTCGGCAGCGTCTCTTGGTCCTCCCAGGCTGGGATTGTCACTGCCCGGGCTTATCCCGGGCAGCCCCTGGGCTGGCCGCGCCGCCCCCTGCCCGGCCTCTGTCGGGGAGCGAACGCAGCTCGCTCCTGAGGGATTCGGGTCCTGAGGGACCAGGCCGCTCCCCGGCCGTGCCTTGGGCTTGGACTCTACACGAGTCCAAGGAAACGTGGTGATCTCGGGTGCCTACCTGCGGACTGAGAGCTGCTGAGCGGTGCTTAAACAGGTCCTGATTACAGGAGGAGTTCATGGGTGACCCGAAATGCCAAGGAATGCTGCCTTAAGGGTCAGATGGTTTTCTTTCCGGCCGCGTTTCACACTCACCTTTGAGGGTGCACTAGAAGATCAGGCGTGGTTAGAGTCTGTGGAAAGCACAGCGTAAGCGTGGTCAGGACAATGGCAGCAGACAGTGATTTTTTTTAATGACTTTATGCTTTGGATTATTTGGATCCTGCCAAAGGTGAGAACAAATCGATGGTAAGCAAAAATATGACCCACATATTTCAGTCCCACACGTAAGTACCTATTGGCACAGGTTGCCAAGATTTCCTGGCGGCTTGCCCTGTGAGATTCAGTTTTCAGTTGTTTACAGTTTTTTGAAATCCAAAGCCATTAAAGCTGAATCTCTTCTTCAGTGTTCCCCGAGCACAATTTATTTTTAAATGCTACCTGAAATGTTATTTGCTACTGTCTTGAGAAAAAGGGCTATTTAGAGATGCAATTTTTTTATTGCTGTGAAGTAACAGGACTTTTAGAAACTCCATGGACTGTAAAGGAAGATTTGAAATCATACAAGTGAGATATCTCGTTGCACTCTTCCAAACAAGATAGGTGAAGTTACAAGTTTCCAGGTAGAATGCTTATCTTGTGTGCTTGCCAGAGACTTGCAGACGTAGTACACAATCTTGGCAACATTCTGTGTGCTGAGAATGATCCATTCTATCTTGAGTCTGTTGTGGTGTGGAGCATGCATCATGTCTGGCAAACCTCTGAGCAACCTAAGGTTGTAGAACAGGATATTCCTTGTAACCATTTCTGTTCTCTAATAGGGATTCCTCTTCTGTGAGGCATCTCTGAATTTCAGTGAGTAAACAGACTTCCCAGTGCAGCATTTACATCTTTCTCCCCCAAGCCCCTCTCCAAATCTTTCTGTGAAGGCTGATGAATATTTGTTAAAGAGACAAAACTAAAATGATAAGCTGAGCTCACACATAGGAAAATGCATAAAAACATTTATCTTTTCCTAATTAATAGAGTGAATGTGTACTATAAGTTAGACGTTTCTTAAGGTAGAACAAAATACTGAATAATTTCCATACGTTCAAAACATACGTCACTTTTTGTGCCTTTAATTTGATTTTGGCAACCTTAGGGACTTGTTATTATACAGTGTGTGCACAAGCACTTTGGGTCAACTGCACAGGTGTTTTTAGCCTTTGGAATGCTTTATGACCAGGAAATTGGTGTATGTAAAATGTGCCCGTACGCAAGCATTCAGTCACCCCTTGTGATACTTGTGTAGTAGTAGGTTCAAGAAAGAAAAACTGTAACTTTTTGAGTAAGTGTTCAGGTAAGTTTGATTGTAAGAGCAGTCATACCAGCACAGATCAGAGCTCCACTGAGCCTGATACCCCATCTTCCAGCCTGGACAACAGTGAGATGTAATCGTGTTTACCAGAGATATACTTTCAGCCACTTGTGGCTTGAGATTTTTCTAGAAAAATGCATTTGAAAATTAAATAGGATATTCCTTTCGTTAATGTTTTCTGTCAGATAGGGCCTGCTCATACATTGTGGTTAAATTCACGGTGGTTATTCCCAGGCTGTGTTTAACTTTCAAGTTTGCCTACTTGCTGAAGACATGAACATGGGCTTGAATGTTGGAAATATGATTTGTTTTCTTCAGCTGTACTCAGATCTGCTGAAAGATACTTGTTTTCATTTAAAGGGCACATTTTTCTGCAGGCATTCATGGACTGAGGTGTACCATTTTGGGGATCCATTGAAATAGATATGTAAATATATCCTGCATTGTATAACTGTTCTATCTTATCTTTAAAACGTTCCTTGCTAAGCTCTGCTAAGAGTGAGAAAGAAGAAACATTTTCTTTATGGTTCTTTGTTCTAGAATCCTTCATTCAGATTGGTGTATTTCTATCTTTTAGTGTTTAAGGTGTTTGAAGATTAAAGCAGGGTTAAAAAGTTTGATTAAAGCAGAACATATTTGATGAGGAATGGAATTTTGGGAAAGAAAACTTTGTCAGTATGTTTTCTGTGATGGTAACTACTGAGCGTTAGGGTGTACAGAGTACAATTTGCATCTACTACATCTATCCTAAATGAAAGTTATTGTAAGTGAGGGGGGAAAAAACTTTTTCTGTTATTAATTTTTGTACAATGCCGATATTTTTAATAAATCTTATCCATTCTGGCAGCAGCTGTCCAAGTTTTACCTATTTTGAAACAGTACAATGTGTGGAGAATTACTCTTACATAGCAATGCATTTTATTAACAAAATATCGTCAATTTCCATTGAAGTATCAAATGGAGTGGTTCAGCCCATATGAGAGTTTGTCAGCCTTCTGAGCTAAGAGCTTTTATTTTTTTGTGTGTACTAAAGATAAACCAAAATTTGTTCATATTGCCTCACTTCCAGTCTTGAATACTTTGTAAGTACAGTGTAACTCCAATCTATATTTTTTGCCCTTCTGGGTTTTAACTGTTAAATATCTGGTAGGAACATATGTTTTATCAAAATAACATCACTTTCCTTTTCTTACATAGAAAATTTTATCTGATTACTCCAACACTGCATGCAGATTTGATACCTATTGAGCAGAAGTAATGAATGAAGTAGCAAAATTTTCCATCTGATTTGTTGCAGGCTATTTGCAACAGGAAAATCTTCAAGCTACCTGCCATCAATTTATTCTGGAAAGCTCAGATTTGAAAGAATATGCAGAGCACTGTACGGAAGATGGTTTTATTCCAGCCTGCTTGCTGGTGAGTTTGTATTTGCAAAGCAGAAAGTTACATTGTCTTGCATCCCTGGAAAACAATATTGGAGATTTCTCACTGTAACAATTAATTCTCAAATGGTACTTAAAATGTTTGATTTTTGTTTTTTTTGTAGTTTTTTCATCCTGTGATATTAGCAGTTATTTCGTTTCTAGTATTTAATCTTACTGAGAAACATTTATGTGTGAAATATGCAAATTGGTTTCAGCATATTGTGCTTAGTCTGCCTTACAGCTTTGAGGTTGATTTACAGTAGAGTGCTGTCACAAGGGTTTTACTGATTTCAGGGCTGCTTTTGTAATCTACTGAAGATCACTTTCCTATTTTAGACATTGCAGCCAACAATGTTCCATTTCAGATACATTGTAAATATTTAGGTAAGGCACCTCAGATTTATCTAAGTCTACCAAATTTTATTGACAAAAACTGTTCAGCCTCCTCTCTGTTCAGTATCATCTGCATTGTTCTGGATGAAAGGTGGAATTTTGGGTGTATATAAATAGTATGGAGACACATCTGTAGATACATGTGTAGAGCTAGAGCATAATTAGATAGATTGCATTTTTAACAAATGTACAAAATGGAATTTTTACTATACTGTGCAAATTACAGGGTTTAGGTATTGCTGTGTATCAAACTTTTAGTGTTTACGTGTGTGTCCCCTTCATGTTTCCTGTTTCATTCTTCTAGTATATCAGTTAATTTCATTGTCTGGAATTTTGTCCCCAGTATTCAAAATTCATGGAAGTATTTTCTGAGATCCAAGGTGCACCTTCTTGTTGCACCTATTCAACATCTATAAACCATTGAATTTATTTTATTTACAAGTGTTTAGTCATCTGTCTTCTGTGGTAGGGAGTTGAGAACCAAGCTATGGCCAGCAAAAATTAGAAAACCCAAATGTAAATAGATTATCCAGATTAATAAAGCTTTTTTATAATCATCCTTTTCTCAATAGAAATGCTTTTCCTATTATTCACATGAAAATGTTGTCATAGTATCTAAGACAAAATTCTTACTGCAGCTCAAATATTGCAATAAAGGGCTGTATTTGTCTTGTCTTGTAGAGTTCTCACTAGTAAACAAGACAGGAAGATACAGCAGATGATAGTGGTAACTTTAGAATATTAATTATCTATGTGTAACCTAAAATAACAGGACTAGTAAACATGATAAGGTTAAATCTGTGTGACTGTTAAAAATTTTGCTTCAGACAGAGGTTCCTTCACGTTTGCATCTTAGTTTCCAGCATGATACGTATTCATTAGTCGGTTACACCTCTTCATCATCTAATTTTCATGGTTTTATCCCATAATAAAAAAGGTGAGTGAGGGTCAGGCAGCTGTAACTACCAGTGTTGTGCCTTGAGATAGAGTACTTCACATTTTGGGTACATAATAGGATTTTGCTCCATTGATTGCTCTCTACCAAGTACAGTCCCTTGTGCTGAGGGTCAGCATGGTGTAGACTGCTAAAGAACTCCTTAAATATGATGTGATACAGCAGATGAAGTAGAAGTTATTAGTGAGGATTCTAAGATCAGTTGTTTTTTTTTTTTTCCAGTCGCTGTGTGGAAAAAACTTGACAACTATTCTTAATGAATATGTAGCCATGAAAACAAAAGGTAAGCCTTTAGAATGAGGTGTTGTTTTATTTTTATTTATCTGTTGTGAACTCCTTGAGAAAGAGATATACGGTCTAAAAGTAATCCCCCATTTAGGCTACAATTTGAAGGTTACTGTATTACACAGCCACTACATCTAGTGAGCGAAAGTAATTGATTATCTTAGTTTGCATATGCCAGCATATATTTTCAATTCAAATGTGAGTATTTCTTAATCTCAAAAGCATGGAGATATAATAAAATATGCAAAGTGTATGGGTTGATGCTTGTAAAATGATACTGTTTATTGTTTATACTATCAATAGGAGAGGAGTGCTTATCTCTCTGGTGACCAGCAACAGAACGTGAGAAAATAAAATGCAGTGTCAGGGGAAGTTCACATTGGACCTTAGGAAAGGGTTCTTCACTGAGAAGGTGGTCAGTCACTGGAACAGGCTACCCAGGGAAGTGGTCATGGCACTGAGCCCTGTCAGAATTCAGGGAGAGTCTGGACAACGCTTTTAGTCACATGGTAGCCCAGTGAGGAGCAGGTAGTTGGGCTCAATGATCTTTATAGATCCCTTCCAGCCTAAGGTATTCTGTGATTCCATGAAGTAATCAGTAGGAGTCCTATGGTATGAAATATTTCATGTCTCATTTTAAGACTAACTAAAATAGTTTCAGAACTACTTAATATTTTGTATGAATACTGTAGACAGAGTTGGAGCATTTGCTGTTTTTGAAAGCAGTTGTCAAGCTTCTGAATGTTGCCAAATCTTACAGTTTTTTGATATCTGTTGTATGATCATATTTTAGTGGTGCTTTGTTTTAAAAATCATATATGGAACATTTCTGAACATTTTTTTCCTTTCACATTAGGTTTGACAGAAATGGTAACTAAAACACAGATGTAGTTCCTTCAAAATGCTTTGTACTTGGCATCTTGAAAAACTTAGTAAATTGAACTGTTTACTTACCTTTTCCATCACACTTTTAATTTCTGTGCTTCAAAAATACCAAATGTTTTTACCTGTTTGGGTAATATCATAAAATAAACTATTACTTTTTAAGGCCTTTCTGCCGGGTTATAATTTTCAAAGGCACAAAAGTGACTTGGGAATATGAATACCATTTCCAGAAGTGGGTTGGGGCGTTAGCAAGGGTTAGGTTAGCATGTGTTTGCTGAGGAGTCAACATCATGTGCAAATTCCACCAGGAATTATAGTCATTAATTCAGTTTCATCAAGGCTTCTAAACCAGAACTGTATCCATATCAATCAAAATTCTTTAAATTAGGAGTTTAGGGCTCTCTAATTAATAAAATATAAAGAAGGCAACTAGGCACCTAAAGTTAGATGATGTCTAAAACACTCCATAATAATTATTTTGCTTGTGATTTTACTTTTTTTCTCAGCATATATCAGTTTTGGGCATCAATTTCTTTTTATGGTTCATTTTAGAAACAACAAATGAAGTTCCAGCGATGATGTCATCTCTGTGGAAAAAATTAGACTATACACTTTCTCAGATCAGGTAATGTAGTTTTTAAAGCAAGGAAGTAATATTTCATTCTAAGAGTGAGTCCCTACATTGATCAACTCCCCTTATCACTGTATGAGAATGGTTTAGCTCTCTTGTTTCCTCTGAGAGACAGTGAAAAAGATGGGTATGTGAGAGTTGATAGTTGAGCAGACATTTGAAGATTTTAAGGTGGGGCTAGCAGATAAGGAGGGCGTTAGTGTGAGCATGTGGCCTTCCTGTAATAAAACAATATACTATGACTCATTTAGAATCTAATACTTTTGTGGTTACTTGATCAAAAATGAAACAGTAAGCTTCATTTGAAGGATCTGTGACCATTGTTGGAAACAGTAAAAATAGCAATCATTGGATTTTTCTGAAGGAATGTGTGGTTTGGATGAGACTGACATTAACCATGTGATAGGTACTGTCACACTGTGTAGCTGAGTGCTTCCATTATGCTCCATTAATTTATGTCACTTACTTTATTTTTTAGGAGCATGCAGAATTCAGATTTCAGATTTTCTTCTAATCAGAGGAGTAAGTAACTGAGTACATTCTATGGGATCAGTAGGTTTTACGTTAAAATTATCTGTTTTGGCAAAAAATAGGGGCCTTCTGCAGCCATCAGTAACACATCTGTTGTCTTCAGTGTGGTCTGTGGATTACCGTAATGGTCAGGAAAGGAAAATAAGAAAAGCTGAGCTTTTTGCAAGGGGCTTAAATTCTCTATTATAGCATTTTCTTTGCTGAAAAGAACTTTTTGGAAGTTTACATGGTTAAAAGGTTTAAAAAGCGCTGCTTCACTCCTGAAACTGCTGACTATTCATAGGTGAACTAAGAACATAGCCAGTCTAATTCTAATGCAGTTGGATTTCTGTAGAAGAGGAACATAAAAGCATATTACAGTCTTGTAGCATTTGTTATGTATACAAACATATATCCAGCCAAAATACTAAAACGTACTGGTTGTATCTAGAGTTGTTTCTTTCATTACAAAAGCTGAAAATGAGCTATCAACAAAGAAAATTTGGCTTACTTAAAAATAAGTTTTTCTCTGTAGTATTTTTGCTGTAAAAGAAAAGAGAGTGTGACACATAGATATTGTTCCTAAATTTGAGATTCACTGGATTGAGTGGTGTTCTGTTGTTTAAATTTTTTTAAACAGTTTTTATGTGAATATCATCAATCTTTTGAAGTTCCTTTATCATATATTTTCATCTTGTCTTTGTTTCCAGTACGTACAAGAAGTGGAATTGTAGAAATGAAAAGACAGAGAATGCTTCAGCAGTCAGCTGCTGCAAACCCAGGACTGTTGTCAGTAGCTCATCAGTCAGGGCCACAGAATTCCTTTTCTGTTGTACCTCCTCAAGTAATTCACAGGCCGACAATAAATCAAAGCATGCCACAGGCAAGGCTGAATACACTGTTTGTGAACCAGTCACAAACTCAAGAAAACAAGATCAATGGTAAGTTGCAAAAATTTTTGAACTTTTTTTTTCGGTGAAAAATCTATGGCTGTCAGTGGAAGTTTTCTGAAATCAGGGCTAATCATCTTCCACCAAAAAGTTCCAGAATATTCATGCTTTGTTCCTCAGCTCTCCAGACTGGTTCGAATGATTAAAAGAAAATAAGTGCCCAAAAAAGAGATGGCTCTTGCATACTTGCTTGCCAATGTGAGTTCAGAGATCAGAAGTGCATTAATTTATGGTTATTCTGTTCTGTGCTCTCACCCTCACCCAAATAACTTGTTTCATCAGATAGGGATGATCCAGATTAAGTGGGTATCTGTTCCAGGATATGTTTAAAAGGAATGGTCCTTTATTTCCGTGATAGTACCAAATTAGTTTGTATGACTTTCCAGGAATTGGTTGGAAGATAGAAAGTAATGTGTAGATCTTGTAGTGCTTTAATAGTGTCACTGAAAAAGGTATTGGCATCATGACTTCTTTTTTTGTTTGTTTGTTTCCCTCTATAAAGCAGGAGGTCTCATACACATTCAAGTTCCAACATCGCAAGAACGAAAGCTTAATTCAAACTTGCTTTCTCCGGGAAGGCGAAAAAGGTAAACAGGGATGTGGGTTTGGTTTTGGGTGGGTTTTTTGTTTAATTGTTTAGAAATTATACAGTGTTCTAACCTCTAGTGTAAATTTTCTTCAGTGGTAAAGTGTTTCAAACTCCACCTTTGAGATCTGCTGAGGGAGGCCAGTGTTTGATGTTCCACAAAGGAAAGGAAAGTCAGAGTTTAATAGTAGACTGATAGGAGGCTACTTGTGCTTCTTTGTGTACACTGTCTTTACTCCAGTATTAGACATAGGCAAATAATCTTGGAGCTGAGACTTGGTATTCCTTCCAAAATGTCCTTCTCAGTTAGGAAAATTCTTAGTATTGATAAAGATGTGCATTTAACATTGCAAAACTATTGAGTTGAGTACATTTTGTCAGAAAAATACTAGTATTTGCACTGGAAGTTGTGTGAAAAACTTGTCTTATACTAGTTTTGCATTTTTTATTCTCTGATTCAAATGTCCATTTTTCCCCAACTCTTTCCTAATCTCTTGATTTTTTTTATGTAAGTAATGTAAGTAACTATGTAAGTAATTTTAGTGCCACGGCTGATAGATGTTTTCAGAAGAGCCTACTCTGTCTCCTATAAAAACATTACATTTCCTGTTTATCATCTAAATTCTTACAGAACCTAACATTTGTTTTCTTCTTTGAAAATAAGTGCTCCTTGTTTTCAGTGGTAATGACGAAATCTGATTTTGAGTTGCAGTTAATTAGGGTCTATTAACTGGTACCACCAGTTAGAGTAACATATAGTGGAGGGGCAGTAAATGCTGAATAGTGGGCATGGAATTCATTTCGCCATTGGGCTGTTTACCTGCAATCTCTACATTTATAACTTCTGTAAAGGCAGACACAGTAGATGCATAAGAGGTAATAAAACAGGTATCAGCATTTTCAATTTGTAGTTAATTTTCTGGCGATTAAGATCTTTTATTTGCTAAGAAGGAAGAGAAGCACTTGATTTACTCACCATTAGGTCTACTGCTTGCAATTTTCTCATAAACTATGTCATAAATTTCCTGGAATGTTTCAGTGAATCTCAGAAGAGGAAAAGCATTGCAACGTCTGGACCTCTTTCAGCAAGTAGAAGTTCTCAAGACTCCGAAGAAGCAGTAATAGAAAAAGCAAGTGAGCCGCTAGAAGAATTAATTGATGGTAACTTCCCAGTGAGTATATGCCTACAGAAGGTATTTGCATTTGAGAAACAAATTCAAACTCAAGAGAACTAGTCTTTAGCATATTGTTCATCTTGGTTTTTACAGAAACTACCTTCAGAAGATAAATGTATTTGTTTGTATTTGAACTAGCTCTTGTGTGTACTAAATGCATAAAGTTGACATGGCTATGTAGAGTTTTGTTTTTCTTGATTTACTTGCTTTGCTAAAATACCTGTAGGCTGTCAGAATACAGTAATTCTTTAGAGAATGGAAACCAGAAGGCACAATAAGCCTTGCTGTACTTTAGGAAAGTAGAAGTACAGGAATGTTTTGGGTTGATTTTCATAGCAATGTAATGCAGTGACATGTGACTCTCAGTTATAAAGTCTTCTCTCTTTGAATTGATTTCTCTAAATTATTTTTTGCCGATCAGTCAGAAATTCATGCTCTTTTTCTAGTGATGTTTAAAATAGGGACCTGACCACTTCAAAACTGTTTTCCAGCAACTGGTTATTGAAAATGCCAGAGAAAAAATCTTGAGCAACAAATCTCTTCAGGAGAAGCTTGCTGAAAACATTAACAAAATCCTGGGGAGGTAATAAAAGGAACTTCTAAACTTCATATGTATTCTTATTTGATTTATTTTTGAGTTTTGAACTAATGACATACGTGTTGCAGTGATGGCAGTGTTGCTCAGGCCCCTAAACAGACAGACAGTGGTCCCACAGAACAGGAGACTTCAATTGATGAAATCCTTGGACTTCAGGTGGGTATAGATTGCCCTGTTCACATTGTTTTTAACACCAGACATGTGAGAATGATCAGTTATGGGGACTGTGCTGAACCTCTGACATCTGATGATATTCTCTCCTCTTCCTATCCTTTCTTTTTGTTTCTGTTTGCCAGCACAAACAGCTGAGCCTCCCTGATGCTCCCTTCTGTGCAGGGGCAGCTCTGCAGCTTCCCTTGCTGGCTGGACACTGGTTCTGCAGGAGCTCATTTTGTGCCAGTTTAGCATTGTGAATTCATTCTCGGTGCCTGTCCAAGGCAGCATAAGCATGCAGTGGGGTCAAAGCCAAGGGAGTGGGATTGCTTCTGGCAGTAATTAGGTGGTAACCTTACACTCAGACTGGATTTAAGAACTCTGTCCCAGGCACCAGCTGTGTGGTTCTCACTCAATCTTTCATACCAGTAATTGGCTACCAACTTCAGACTGTGGATCTAATCAATAGCCTTAGAGAAGAAAAAAGAATTTAAAATATCTTTCTGTCTCCAAATACATTTAGTCTGATCTGATTCTGTGATTTGCTTCAAGATAATCATGGATCATTCAGTGTAGCAAGAGAAATTATTTTTGGAGCCTAAATAATGACGCTTTTTCTTTAGTGTTTTCTTGCTTTTGGAGGAAAAGCGCATGCTGCTTCTACAAACTAAACATAATTATAGTTTTCTCCCTTCATTCTTCTATAAGCCTCAAGCTGGCAATCAGAGAATTAAAGAGGACTTTTAATGAGGGAAATTACAATCTTCACAGCCCTCATGAAAAAGGCATGACAGTAGAGGCAGTTCCCTGTTTAGGAATTAGAGGTGTCTGGTTTATAAATGCTATTCTTCTGCTGCTTGGGGATTTTAGGTCAGTTGTCAAAATAGAGAGCTAAAAAGCTATATTCCATTCTTCTGAGCAGAAATAAATCAAAGCAACTTATTGGTTTGATTGGAGTGTCTGAGACAAAATCAAGGATATAACATGGAATATCCACCTTTAAAACCACCCTGCCAACGGTTGGAGAGTGCTTAGAGGGTGTCCAGAAAGCCAGAAGAAACTTTGTATTTAATAGCTTAAGTATGTTCTGGATACTGATTTTATTCCTGGGCTGCCACAGGTCAGCTTGAATCAGGAATCTTAGAGCACTGTCCCATGTAGCTGTGCTTTCCAAATGCTTTCCACAAAGAAGTGGGTGGAGGCTATATTATAGACCTTGTAATGGGTATATGAAATAAAACTTCCATTTGCTTAGTGTTGGCTTCTAGATACATTATATATTCAAACCTAAGAAATTAGGATTAATTTGGGGATTTTTTTTTTCCCTGTGATTTGCTTGTACAGGCTCACAGCATCCATACCACATGCATAAGCTTCCAGTGTAGCCTGAGATTTAGTCCTCCTTTTTGGTTAGTGCTGGCCATTATGCAGAAAATACTCCAGTACACACGTGGTGGAGTAATGTCTGACAGACGCATTTGGGTTTTGGAGAACCTTCTTTCTTAAACTACAGTCACTAAGATTTTTTTAACAGACATTAAATTTGTGGCAGAAATGTTCCCGGCATTAGTCTTTATGTTTCTGTGCTGAGCAGAAGTAATAGAACTAAAAACAATCTGAAAAGAAAGCGATTCTTGTCTTTCTTTTTAAGTTATGGAAGTAACTGTCTAACAGTTCTGTATATCATGTCTTTTCTCAGGGTGAAATTCATATGTCAGAAGAGGCTATCCAGGACATTCTGGAACAGACAGAATCAGATCCAGCTTTTCAGGCTCTGTTTGACTGGTTTGATTACGGTAGGCTATATTGTACTCAGTGGTACTGTTACTGTAAAGCATCCTCAATGATGAGCTTTCCCAAGCATTGCTTGACAAACCACAGGAATTCAGCAGGCCTTTTGCAAGAGAAATGGCATTGGTGTGCCTTAATACAGAATTAGATTCTTAGATACATTTATACACAGCTATAAAGTACAGCATTTTCCTGTGGCTGATATTCTGGGTTTGTGCTGGCTCAGTGGTTGTTTTATTGCTGTTATTTTAGACTCTCCAGGTGTGAAGGATGATAGTTTATACTTGTTTGCTGTTGTAAAATTTTCAGGGGTATCCTCACATTAACCATGAGATTTTTACACTGTGGTTCATTTAAAAGGTAGTGATGACATGTATGTGGTAAACTACATATTTAACCATTCTTCATGCTTTATTTTGAAAATAGGAAAGAGCAAGGTAAACAAGAACTTACCAGCTGGTATTTCTGGTCGGAATGGAGTAGAAAATGAAATCCTGGTGGGTGAGGATAGCCTGGAAACATTTGGAAGCTCTTTAGGAACAGAAGAAACTAACAGATGTAGGTTTTTGTTTTTTCTCTCTAAGATTTCTCTGTTAACTTTTCACTATGAAAATATTTTCAGACAATTTGTACATTTCAGAATTTTCTTTTTTCACTGGTAATATCCATGTGGACATTTGCATTGCATGAACATACAGATACACCTGGTCTGCTACAAAGTTTCAATCTGTTAAATTTAACAGCAGTCCCATCAGTGTACTTAAAAGTTGTACTTGATAAGCTCCTCAATGCAAGAAGACTATCCGTAAATGGATACTTTGCAGTATCCATTGTGGAACACATAAAGAGAATATTTTACATCTAACCATATTGATCTTTTATCTCTATTCTGTAATGTATCTGTTAATTAATACACAAAAAGAGTGTTACTCTGGACAAAAAGCATGTTAGTCTGTCTCCACCATTCTTAACAATAGTCCATGAGTAGCAGGTATTTAGAGAAAGTGTATGAGAGGTAGAGCCAAGAGGTTTTTATCATGAGATGGTTTTCGTGCTTCTGGAAATCCGATGTAGTGACCTGAGCTATTTACATGTTATGTGTGTACTTATTAGTAAGGTACCAACTGATTCTCCAGATTATCTACTGTATGTATGTTTTATATATATATTCCATTCAACTTGAATATAAGGATGAGTAACATTATTCCCACTTAGTTTCATGTGAAACAGTTTACTATTGAACTGATAATTATTTCTAAAACACTCTAAAAGGATCCACTATTCTAATAATTATGGAACTATCTTTTACAGGTGATAATTCTAGAGAACCACTATCCTCTAAAGGCTTTCAATTAGGAGAAGCATCATGTGCCTTGAAGACAAGCATTAATGATGATGATATGGTTAAGAAAAATCCAGAAAATCCAGCCAGTGAAGAGCTGCATGCAAACTGTAGACCAAGGAAGCAGACTGAAGTACTTACAGCCATTACCCCTGAACATATCAGAGAGCTTGAAATTGCTTTTGACTCGGTGTCTGGTTTGACTGAGCCTAACAAGGGACCGAGTTCTGACAGCAAATGTAATGAACACTGTGCAGACACTTACATTACGAAAGAGTCATCTACATTAGTATCTGAAAGTGAGAGTGCTATGGAAATTGAAAAAGGCCCACCAAGTGATAATTCTCAAAGTAGTCCTAATTTAGAATATGTTCCTTCTGGTACTCCACAGATTCCTTTGATTTCGGTGGCAGAGGATACTATAGTTGGTAAAAACAAAACTGATTCTGGAAGTAAATGTCTGTTATCACCAGATACATCACTGTCTGAAAAAGGACTTCCTGGAAGCCCTTCTGATGGGAGCCCTGGCCACAGTGCACTGCTGAGACAAAACAACTCATCCATTGCTAGCCCATCAGCAGATGCAGGAAAAGAACAGACTGTAAGCAATGATCCAGCTGCCTTGCCTGATGTTTCACAGGAGAACTCCAGCCACCCCTCTGACCGTCAGGACCAGAGCACACAGGCAGACTGTGGTGCGGGATCTGCGGTGGACATCACGGATCTTGACAAAACAGAGTTGCAGCTTGAAGTTGTTGATACTTCTAACAAAACTTACTCAGATGATCAGCATACACTTGAAAAGCCTTGTAAGAAAGATTTTAACCTCCCTTCAGGACTGTCAAACATAGAGGATACACAAGGGGAGGTGCAAGAACCTTTATCTTCTACAAAAGGAGATACTGATAATTTATATTTCTCTTCTGGTGATAATGCATGTACAGACATTTCTGTAGTGTCCACTGAAAACAATCTTACTACCTCTGAAATATGCCACTCTCCTCTCCCTGAAACTGCATCCTCAACAGATGAGGCAGTTACTGAGGCCAGAAGTATAAGCAGTGTATCTTCTAGTAGTCAACCAATAGATGTTGATTCTTCTAATATAATGTCCCTCAAGATCATCATCAGTGATGATCCATTTATTGCATCAGACACGGAGTTAAATAATGCTGTTTCCAGCATCACAGGAGAAAATTTGCCTACTATAATACTGTCATCTCCAGCCAAATCCCCAGCCAAAACTGCAGGCCTGCCCAAATGTCTGACTTCAGAAGACACAGAAAAAAACGTGGATTCAGCTCTGGCAGAACAGAATCTTCTGGTGCTTAGACCTAAGGATCCTATGGTCACCTCAGTTAACACTCAGAATGAAGACTGCACTGGATTTTCAGTTGCAGGTTCAACTCCTCTTTCCAATGAAGGGGCGTTCATACAGTTGATGCCAGCCACAAGCACTGCTTTTGGGAATTCAAGCAACCTTTACATAGCCACCTGTATGACTGATCCAGCAACCTTGGGTGCAGCTGTAACACCATCAAATGTAGTTGTATTGCCTGGCAGTTCTATGCCACTGGCTTCCCAAGCTCCAGCTGTACAACAGTTGCGGACTCCTCCCAGATCCAGCAATACATTTCCAGCAAACCAGGCTGTCTCCCCAAACTTCCCACAGGGTAATCTCATTAGAAAATTACTGGGAATGTGGTGTTTATCCAGTGGTCTTGTTATTTTTGTTTTTCCCCGAAGTGCATTAAAAGTAAACACTTGATAAACTGCTCTGTCTGCCACTTGAAACTATCCACGAGTTACTTTTTTTTTAGTGTATTAGTTGCTAGTAGAAATGAAATAAAACTACCAGAAGTTATTGATCAGGCTGGTTTGGATGAAAAAAAGCCTCATATTTCAGAAGCTTAAATTATATAATTTTAGCAGCATTAGATGTAGGAAGCATATTTTGGTTTACACTGGAAAAGATTCCATTACTTTGGCTAAATAAAACAGGTTTTTATTTTAATAAAATTCCTGTTATAAATGGAATGCTTTGTGTTATAGGTATCCATATTTTGTGTTGATAACTGGGTAGATGTATCTAGTCCTTCCCAAATCACTTCCTTGGTTTTGTTTCATTTTTCAAAACCTAGTCTGCATTAATAGTACACTTAAGTAAATATGAAAGTATAACATTATTTCTTTCCATGATTTAAAATCTGGTACAAGCATTTTTATTACTACAGCAATAAAAATTTTGAGTGCTTTTTGAAACAAAAAAAAGCGGCTATAAACCAGCTCTAGTCACCATTTAGATTTCTTTCAAAAACTAAGAACTTTTTGGAGTTACCTTTGAATTTCTGTGTGTAGTCATTTCATTGAGGTCAGAGGCCAGTGCAATCAGAGACCAGTACATGCAAGGTCTTGGGGGGACAGCCTTTTCTGTCATTAGGATTTCTTTATGTAGCTGTTACCTTCAGTGCTTTTTTTCATAGAGAGAGGAACAGTTTTCTTTCACTTTAGAAAATGTTCTTTCACTTTTCACTTAATGTGCTAGGATAGTTTCCATATTTTGTAATTTCCATGTGTCTGGCAGCTAAATAAGATATTTAATGTTACTTTTACTGGTTTTTATAAATGACTAAATTAAAGTTTAAGCATTAAGATAGCTTGAAGTTTATCATGCTTCAAGCTTTATTTTGAGATAATCTCTTACAAAGGAAAACAGACTCAACTAAGGAATTCCTTATAAACTAAAAATAAAACTTGTTCTTGGAACCCTCTGCTTTTCTTCTGCCTGTTTTCTAGTAGTAAGCTGTAGCAAGGACAGTGAAGTTTTTATAAAAATCCAGAGGTTTTCTTGCCACAGGTTTTGACAACACATAATTTTAAGAAATCCTGTCTTGAAGCTTTTCTTTCCACTGAAGTATTTTTAGTTTCTGTACAATCTTAACACTTTGGTATTTTTTAGGTTCTGCCATCATAATTACATCTCCAGTGCAGCCAGTTTTGCAAGGGATGGTGGGAATGATACCTCTCTCCGTAGTAGGACAGAATGGAAATACCTTCTCAGCACCTGCCTGCCAGGTAGCACATCGCAAATAAAGATTTTCAGAATTAAAGCTGGAGTGATAAGAAGTGCTTTGCTGAATTGTAATAGAATATTTTTATTCTTTCAAGGTTCTTCACATGCCTGTGGCTAATCCAGTGTGCAACGGAAGTGTCCCAAAACTCCCCATCCCTCCCAAATCACAGAAGGTTCCTGGAGCAAGAAACAAGACTAATACAGGTGCTTGCCTTGCCTTCTTGAGAGGGGCAGAAAAAAAGCAGAGGGTTCCAAGAACAAGTCAGTTCTAAGTAAAAAAAGTTTTACAAATATCTCTGCTTCTATTCCTGGCAACTGCTGGGCTGTCTTGAGACTGGTCTGTACCTGCATTTAGTGACTTTGTTTGCTCAGTTTACAAAGAACTTCCAACATAAAACATAATTTCAGTTTTGGCATCAAGCTTATTTCCAAAATGTAATGTTTCAAGGCTCTCATGGAATTTTAAAAGTTTACTTTTCTTTATATTTCTGGTTATTTTTCATCTTGTTGGTTTTAAGTAGTTTACTGCTGCCATTGGAACTAAGCCACATAGTAATACGAGATAGAAGATATTAGAAGAGTCTGTAGTTCTAAAAATTTATTAAGGAAAAGCATTTATTAGAAACGTTACATGTTTATATAAAATTGCACTGTACTATCTGTTTTCCTTTTGCCCTTTCAGGCATATGCTTCTGTATATTCTTTTCATTGAGACCTTGTGTCTTTAAATAGTTAATTGGAACAAGACTGGATTTATGTTAATTTCTCAGTGTTGGAAAGGGGTAAAGAAAAATAATTGAAAATAGAAACATTGAGTTATAAGGACAACTTGTGCTTTAGCCTATCTGCCTTTTTAAAAAAGAGGAGGCTTGCACATAAAAATGAAAATAGAATGAAATTTCAAATTAAGATAAAAGCTAGGATTGTATAGTAGTTTGCATTCTGGTTTACTGATGGATAGCTGAGAGTTCCCTGTGTTAATTTCCTTCTACTTGGAAATCTCCACTGTGCATTTTTAAGTTCAGGATAGTTTGTTTTGTCTTGTCTGGGCTGTGTATTGTCTAAGTGTAGACAGCAAGCTGCTTCTTTTTTATTAGTGGGGGACCTTTGCTAGTCTACTAATCAGTAAAGTTTAAAGTTACAAAATACTGCAGAGTTTGTTGCTAGGTTTTTCTTTATTGGTTCTCTGTCAGGTGAAATGTCAGTGTACTAACTGTGAAATTATTTACCTGTCATTCATTGATACTTCATCTGTTGTTCCAGGAAAACTGGTACCAAATGCAGCTGAGCCTTTGAACGATGCAAATCCTCGAACACAGAGGTCAGTAGTGCTAGGTATTGAAACTTGCTTTCGTTTTCCTGTCTTGAATTTCTTCATCCAGTATTGGTGAAGAGAGGAGGGTTTTTTTAGTAGTAGCATAAGCAGTACCCCCTTTCCTGCTGCCTGTCTGCTCAGAGTATTGATCCAGATGTGTGCAGGGATTGGTGTGGCCTGTGCTAGAATTGTCTTGTTACTGTTCCTGTGTTAATTTTGTATGTCTTTGTCTCCATTGTTTCATGTCTCAACTATCAAATAAAAATGGTTTGAGTGGAATCTGAGCTAGGAGAATTGCCTGTTACATTTAGTGGGAGATTTAAATGACTAAAACCTTTGTTTTTTCTTTTCAGGTGAGTGGTACGCATGGTTTTGTAGTGTAGTCTCATTGCCTTTGCCATTCTCTGACCCAGATCCAGTAGAGTTTATTAGATTGGGTTCTGCATCTGTGTTTCAGCTGTGTGAATTAGAACTCTGCTTGGTCATTTAAAAAATGAGAACTGAATGCAAAGATGGCGAGCACAACAGCGTGCTAACTTTATATTGATGAACATAACTTAATTTCTAACTGGGGTAGGTACTAGTTTTCTGTTGGGCACATGAGAGAAGGAAGCAAGGCTGCAGTAGCAACTCACCATTAATGGATTTCTGAAAGAAAAGGATGTTGGAATGAGCGAAAGAGTGTAGGAGGAGATCAGAAATTCAGTTTAAATATAAAAGGTGAAATGATCTTTTATTGGAAAAATAGCACATACTTAAAAAAAAAACTTATTTAGAACTCACTTAAAATGTTGGAAAAGTGGAGGTAAAACAGGAATATTAAAGTCAACTTATTAAAAAATCCCAACCATATATCAAATTATACCATATACATGCATGCAAAAAGTACTGATTTTTTTAAAAACCACAGAGGCAAGATCTTGGATAATACCACTTCAATAATTCAGCTTTCTGTTAACTTTAATCGATCTCTAAATGTATGTTTTGCTTAGCAAAGAGAGCAAAATCTTCCCTGCAAAGAGATGTAGTTTCTTATTTCCGCTTTCTACCCTCTGTCTCATCTCAAATTTCATGGAAATAAAACAAACTGCTACCACTCAGATCTTCTGTACCATTTCAAAGGTACCAAAGTTAACATCCCAAACACTTGACTCTTCCTCTTAGAAATCATAGAGGTTTATGTGCAGGGAGAGGGCCTTACAGGCATAGATGATTGATGCCGAAGCTTCTCTTGGAAATGCAGCATAGGTCAGGCAGAGGGCACAGACACAACAGTGGCATGAGCTGACAGAGCAGAAGCATTTTTCTTTCCACAGCACAGTGGTGGCTTTTTCACATGAATGGGGCAGGTTGTCAGGTGGAGACTACATTCCAGGGAGTTTGTGTGGTGTTGTCCAGATACCCACGGGAAGCTTTTTGTCTTGTTCAGTATCCCGCCATGCACAGCAAATATGTAGGGAAGAGTACAATGCACGTGATTATGTTGTCCAAAATATTCTGGCAGCCTCTTAGGAATTTCAGCTCCAAGGATTCCATAAGTAGGAGCCATAAGTAGTATTCTGGGATGGACTGTCCTGTCATGAATGCGCTCAGTTTCTTTTTGAAGTCAGGTAAACTACCAGCATCCACAAATATCCCAAGGTAAAAAAGTTCCCAGGTTTAGTTTCATGCCGTGTCCAGCCCTCCTTGTTGTGTTTTGAACCTAATACCAGTGTTATTTCATGCCCCTAGTTTTTCTACTGGAAGGTACAGCAGGTAGTTTCCTTTTTGTGGGCTTTCTTCACTGAGCTCTGTTGCATTTCCCCTTGGTGATCTCTCTTTCCAGGCTGAAGAACCCCAGTCTACCTAATTGTTCAGTGTACAGGCTCTGTTTCATACCTTTTTGCCAAGAAAGCCTTCTCTGGGCTTTCTGCAGTTGTCATTCCTTACTCTTGGTCTTTATGTGTTGATAAAATATTTGTGTTTAGGATGGAGAGAGCTTTTTTGAGGGATGGGTGGGGACTTCCAGCCAGCTGAAATTAACTTGCCCAGTAAGAATAAACACATCAATGAAATGTTCTCATCTGGTTTTCAGGACTGGAAATGGGGACAAACCTACCAGTGCAGAACCAGGAAAGAAAGTGGAAGAGAGTGTACCTGTTGCACCAGCAGATGGCACAAGCTCAAATTCAAGACAGAGTGAGAGTCACAGGAGAGTGCTTTGCTTTGATAACTTCCTACCCACTCCAGGAGGAAACACCCAAATTCAGGCTACTAAGAGTTCATCCCAGAAAGAAAGAAACGAAAACCCTTTATTTGCTGTTGACTCTGCATCCTCCTCCACTAAGGCACAGGTACCAAAGAGAGACAAAGACAAAACATTGCCCAGAATTCTGTGTAGGCCAGAAGTTGGTAGCAACAGAGGCACATCTGCAAAGGAGCCGCAGCCCGAGCGGAAGGTGCCAGCTGCAGGGCTTTCATCAGATCCCTTCCACAAGACGACAGCAAACAAAGAAAATGAGTTACGAAGGGATACTGATGAAAAGCAGAAGAACCAGGAGACTGCCAAACTCTCAAATGGCCAACAAAGTGTTGCCTTATGGAATGAGAAGACGGTTGCTTCGGTACAAGAGCTGAACAAGAAGCAGGGGTCGCTGTCAAATGGGGCTGGCAGTGGCAAATCTTCGGTTTCTGTTCCTTTGTCCTCGAAGGAGCAGAAGCGAGAACCTGCTAAAGCTTCCAGTCAAGGCCTTAGCCTGCCCAGCCCATTCAGTAAACAGTGCATGGAGATGCTGCAAGACATTCAGTGGCAAAGCCCCTCTGGAAAGACAGTTGAAAACGGAGAGCTGCCAGTACCCCGGACGCCGTCTGGAGTTGGGGACAGGCACACGGATGACACTACAGACAGCGTCCGGACCCCGACGTGCCGGCGCTTCAACGAGGAGAGCACGACGCCCCGCATCATGGTGCCCCCTGCCACGCCAGACCTGCCCGCCTGCAGCCCGGCCAGCGAGACGGGCAGCGAGAACAGCGTCAGCATGGCCGCACACACCCTCATGATCCTGTCACGGGCGGCCATCGCAAGGACTAGCACTGCCACCCCCCTCAAGGACAACACCCAGCAGTTCAGGGCCTTGAGGAGCACCGTCAAGAAAAGGAAACTGGAGGACTTAAATGAAGGGGAGAGAAATTCTCGATCCGCGAATAGAAAAGACCTTCAGAGCTCTCCAACACCATCAAAAAAAAAGAAAATCAAGGCAAGTACAAACATCTACTTCTTTTGACTAAAATTCTAAATATGTATTGGGGTATCTTTATGTGTACTGTTTGTAATGGAATGGTTCAGAGGTGCTAGTGCAAAACCCTGACATCCTATTTACATTAGCCAGTTTTTCCAACTTTGCCTCTTGAACCTACTCTGAAATAAGCCTTCTTAAGATTGGTTTAGTCTTCAGATACACACAAGTAACTCCTACTAACTCTAAATAGGCACCAATGACGATAACATTATTTCTCCTAAAACATGAATGAGTTCTAAATTCTGAGTTTCTAGGTGGAATGAAGGAATTAAGCCAAATTCAAAGTAGGCCTTACTAGAGTTCCGGCTGTTCTTGCATCCTTGTTTAGTACCATGAGTGATATTTCCAGTCTCTGTAGCGTGCAGCACTGTGCCTTTGACTTGAGTATTTAAGGGCAAATAGCCAAGGTATAAGACACAAAAAGGTGTCTTTGGATGTAAACAGATGTAAATAACCAAAAAATGTGACTTTGTAATTCCCATACTTAGTTTTAGCATGCTCCTGAAACACCAAGACTGGAAAATGCTCCATTCCACAGAGGGGGGACGCATGTGAAGGGCACATGGCAGTGTCCAAGTCCTGGGGCAGATCTGTGCAGGAACAGCTACAAGGTGGATGGAAGGATGAGGAAGAAAGGAATGCTTGCAGGCTCTTCAGTTCCCCCAGGTTCTTTGTATTTAACACAGTTGTTACTTTCTTCTCCTACAGAAAAAGAAGCTCCCAAATTCTTTTCCAGCGGGAATGGATGTGGACAAGTTCTTGTTGTCTTTGCATTATGATGAATGAACAAAAAGAAGTTGAAGTGGGGCCATTCGAAGCTCAGTGGAGCAGTGCTGAGGTTTTGCATGGGAAGAGAAGTTAACTCTAAAGGGCAAGTTGCACTTTCAGTGCACTGAAGTTTCACTTTATAGCAAAGTTGTGCTGTTTCTGAAGCAGGTTGCAAAGTGTAAATATCATTGAGTTGGTATGTTTATTTTTGAAAAAGCACTTGCATAATTATAGAGCCATTTAAATTGCAAAACTGTAAATTTGTGTAAATGAAATGTAAGAAAGATTGTACATTTCCTGTTAGACCACGTTGTCTATGTTCTGCTGCTTTCTCTACTTACCCCTCTGAAGCGCTCAGCCAGTCTGTGAAAAGGTGGTGCTTGTCACTTACCACTCTAAGATGGGGCAGCTACCTTGGCCACTTCTCAGTGTTTTGTTGTATTCAGCTCTGACTGAATACAAACATATTTTGTAACTGTCAAACCCGTGTTGTAAGCTTTGAACAAAATGACAAAAACACCAATAGCTAAACATAAGGCCAGAAAAACCTCAAAAAGCGTTTCTCAGCTGGTGAAGCTTTTCCCAGCCAGTCATTCAGACAAGAACTTTAATTTGGACAGGCCTCCTCTGTGTACAGTATTTGCTATATAAGGTGTCATTCAAATGCAAAAGCTGTTTTCAAGCAACGTACATTTGTGTGGGGTCATGCCTCAGTATGAATACTCAGCTGAAACAACAGCTAAACAATAACTACAGTGTGTTCTAATGCAAAAGTCAATTCCCTCACCTTTCATTTATACCGCTGAGAAGTTCTACTATCTAACTCTTAAATTTTTAGCCAGACATGGATAAATTTGCATCTGATTTTTCTATTTAACATAAAGGTTGTCATAGCTATTACACAAACTCTCTCCAAAAGGGGTGCAGGAGGAGCTCAGCCTACATTTTGCTGAATGAGCACACCTTGCTCCAAAACTGCAGAATTTTCTCTACTGGTATTTCTTCCTTTGTTTTTGAATTGCTGACATCTTAAAAAAGAAATTGCAAGTTTTCTTGTAAGAGATCTGTACAGCAACAGGGCAATGTTTCAGATACAATACAAGGATTCCTAAGGAACCAAGATTATGCAGTAGATGTTTATATTAAACCCATCCAATAACTAAATACTGCATAGCATTTACAGCTTGAATAAATATTTTTGTTGTAATAAAAAGTTGTGTGTCTTGCTTTATGTTTTTAAGTCCACTAAGCAGCTTTGGTCAGTTGTTTTTGAAGACAAAGAGTCCAGTATTAAACACTGAGTTCTAATTGTCCTAAGAATAAAATGCTTAATAGTGATGGTGACATTTAAAATTAATTTGCTGTTTGAGACCTAATGTAGCTCTTGCCTGGGGCATCTACTACCCACCATAATGTTACAGCTCAGGCACTCTAGTACTAGAGAAGATGTAAATTATCCATTCACTTTTGCAGGAAAGAAGTATCTTCAGCACAAAGCTGCTGTCAATACAGCACATAATTTTAGAAGAAAACAGCTGTTTCCAGTAGCAGCAACAGAATTCCTTTTCAAGGGCCTTGGAGAAATGCTATGTCAGTGACAGAGGGAGCCATAGTTAACATTCTTTATTGTCAGGTTTCAAACCAAAATTAAAATTTGACATTATTTGTACTGTATAAAAACTTGCACTGATAAAGCAATAAAAGGCCAGGTGTCTGGATCAGTAATCATTGATGCTTTAGGAAATTTTAGAATAGCAGTTATAGAATTCATCCACTGATTGATAAATAAGATGTAACAGCTACCATTCATAATTTTGATCAGAGAGCATTTAAGGCTGTTTCTGATGGTACTTGGGCTACAGCTTCTGTATCAGTATTGCAGAAGCACCTCCTCCTCCATTGCAGATCCCTGCAAGACCATATTGTCCTGGTTTCAAAGCATGGGCCATGTGAACGACAATTCTTGCTCCAGACATTCTAAATATAAGAAAAATAAAAGATCATAGATTAGTTTAAAGGAGATTCTTAATATGACCTACACAGGGCAGTTGGCAGAATATAGTACCAACAAAAAAAAAAGGAAACAATTCTTTTGTCTGCAGTTATGTGCAATACAGATTAAGTACTGGACCTATAAGAGGAATACACAAAGGTTCTTAAACATGGAGTTTTTGTTTCTGTATGTATAGCTAAAGTTTCTTTGGGAGAAAGAAATCACCTCTATGTCAACCTGTATATTAGAGAGTACCTCTACATGCAGCAAAGCTCTTTCAAAGAAGGGAACACATCTCCCACAACTAAATCAATAATAATGATTAAATTCAAACATATTCTTACTTGATTAAAACTTGTTTACCTATAAGACAATACGGAGCAAAACCCAGAGCTTATTTAGCTTACCCTATTGGATGTCCAAGAGAGACTGCACCTCCATTAATATTTACTTTTTGTGGATCAATGCCCAGCATTTTAATATTGGCCAGCACCACAACACTGAATGCTTCGTTAATTTCCCACATTGCAATATCTTCTTTTTTCAGGCCTGTCTCACTTAGAATCTAGAAATAATAAAAAAATAATTACTACTATGAAAAAATTAGGAAACTAATTATAGAAATAATAGGTCTTTTTGAAGTCAGTGACTCAGGCTGCCCATACTCTGATTCACAAATTTACATTTAAGAACCTCTATCAGATGGGAAAAAGCAAAACTGAGGGACTGAACCACAAACTTGAGTTTTCACCAGAGAAGGAATGGAGAGCAGCCCATGCCAAGGGTGCATTTCCATCACACAACACTAAGACTGCTGCTACAGTAAGTCCATTTAAACTGACACCATACTGCCTCACACCATACAATTCTCTTCAGTTCCTTTTAGAATGAGTCTATCCTTATATAACCGCACTTATTTTGCCTTTTGGCCATACAAGCTGCAGAACTTCAAAGGTGTAAACAGGTCCAAAGTTGCTAAAAGCAGTACAGAACAGTACAAAATAGGTGTGAGAAATTTTTTTAACTCTGAAGATCTGCATTCTAGCCTTGGTCCTCTGTAAAACATCTTTGTATTTATGACATCATTATAATTTCAATCCTAATTCAAGAAGACCCACCAAGAGGGGATGAACCAGCAGTGGAATGCTAGGGAAGGTTGGTTTTTTCCAAAATCCTCTCAGTTTTATTCTTACCTTGGGAACAGCATATGCAGGTGCAATTGGAAAGTCAATAGGATCAACAGCAGCATCTGCAAAAGCTGAAAAAAGAAAAAAATCACAAAAGGTGTTAAAGACCATGTGTTTTTACCATACATGATTTTCTTTCTTTGCAAGCAGCAAACACTGCCAAGATAGAAAAATTCTGAATATCATGGTCCATGAAATAGCTGCATCTAAAATGTAGTGCCCTAAGTAAGCCACACAATAATATTTTCAGATTTTGATTATTATTAAATATAGAAAATTCCATTTATGGTCAAAAGTCTGCTGGTATAACACTTGAAATTGCAAGGACTGGACTGGGAGATGCAGCCATAATGTAAGGTAACCAACCAAACAGGATTCCCAGCTGGAGAGCACACTATGGGAGCATTTTCCAGGACTTTCCTAGAGGTAAGAAAAATCATACCTACTATCCGTGCCAAAGGCTTGACTTTCAGTCTTTTGGCTGCCTCTGTAGTCATCAGCACCAAAGCAGCTGCTCCATCATTCAGAGTACTGGCATTAGCAGCTGTAACTGTTCCTAGAAAACATAAAACATGCCTTAGACGGAGGTGAAAGTGTTATGCAAAACAGCTCATGTATATCCTGTTAAAGATTGCTTTTCCCTGAGTTCATTGAACATGGAAGTCTCAATCATTTGGTGAAACCTGCTGCACTGAGCTACAAATGAATTGTTTTTTGATACCTGTTTGATCAAACAAATGCAGCCACAGGTATTTGTATCTATCCCAGTGCCAGTTTAGATCATGCCTTCATGGCAGCTACATTGCTGGCATTTTTACAGAATTTCAGCTCAGGAAGGGTTGTGATGAAGGGCAGCTTTCAGTTAGCCAGGAAGGTTTATCAATTACAGATTCAGGAAGCAATGGCAACTCTGTAAAGCCACTCCAGCTCCACAGCAACAAGAGTTTACACTTGGCAGAGACCAAAGCCAGCAGCGAAACAGAAACCCATCCGTCACTCTTTAAGGTAAATGTCCCAAACAGAGGTGTTCACCGTTTAAGGTTCTTGGACCATCTTTTAATCCAAGCCAGTTCATGCTGTTGTGTAGCATGTTTCTTTATCTCAGCAGTCATTTAAAAATAAAGGGTCTGTTGTTGGGCATTCAAGCTCTTGTGAGCAGTACTATCCACCCTGACAAAGCATCTGTGCACTTGGCAGAAAGTTAAGCAGTTCTTTTAACAATATTTACCATTTTCTTTTTGGAAAACAGCTTTCAGCTTTGGAACTTTAGTGAAATCGACACGTTTGTATTCTTCATCTTCTTTCACTTCTGTATCTGGCTTCCCTGAAATTCAGATTTGGTTTAGTATTTTGTAGAACAGTTGACTAAATACTGCCTTATATAAATAACTTATTTTAGTAAAAAATTGCAAATGCATGTAAAATGGACGTCAAGAAATGTGCCTACATAAACTGAAAAAAAAGTTATTCCTTAATCAAATTTATTTACAGCAAATCCATTTATACTTCCCAGTGGCTGAACAAAAAGGACCAAGAGTGTATCTTTAATGTAAATTAAAACAAATAGATACAAATAGATGTCCTTAAGCCATAACTAAATTCAATAGCTAACCTTTCACTTAAGACAAAAAAGAAAATACGCTGTATAACATGAAAGAAAAATTGAAAAACAAAAACCAGATGACAGGTCACTGGCTGCTGTTCACTAGAAGGTCTGCCTAACAGAAAATTCTTAGGTGATCAAAATTATCGTTCCTGAGATTTGCATGTTTAAACAACACAATTTGCACTGAACATAGACAATGTTACAGCTTTCTATGAGAAGCACAATCTCATCACACCTTTCCACAATACCTTTTTTTGAAATAGTGACAGGAACTATTTCATTTTTCAGTACTCCTGAGTCCCAGGCTGTTTTGCTCTTGGTGTAAGAGCCTATGGCATAAGTGTCTTGCTCCTCTCTGGAAATAGTGAACTTCTTTGCAGTGTTCTCAGCACAGTTGCCCTTGGAGAAAACCAAGCTTATTAGGTTTGGTATTCCTGAAGAAGCAAAGCACAACTACAACTGAAAAAAACCTCAACCAGCAGATTTCCAGAACTGAATGTGACTGATATTTTATGTCCATTTCTGATTTACACAGTCATGAACAAATTGTAACTTTTAGTTTTGAAATACAATCGTCAGATTTAGCAAATGTTTTCTGGATCCAGATGATCAAAGACACAGAGGAACTCTGCTTACAAGCCTTTTTTTCCCCT
>VZTT01042151.1:3602-22791 GCA_013400855.1 Buphagus erythrorhynchus | reverse complement strand
ATGCAAAAGTAAGTTTTAAAGTGCTTAGGGCTGACATCTTCAGAGACTGAAGATCATTGTTCAGCCACAGAACCACATGTTCACATCCTTTTCCTAATGTTTTCAGTCCATTATTAACTTGCCTATTCCAAAGATTATTCCCAAGAACAGGTCAACGCACAGGGCTTACTTAGCCTTCAGAATCTCTAAAAACTGTAGAAATAAAAGTATTTTATTTCTAATAATAAAAATTTTTCTTTTCTAATAAAAAAAACTTCTTTCTAATAACTGAAATGAAATAAGTAGAATGAAATAACCAAAACATTTTTATATAGGCAAATCATGATTGTAATTATACACTCGGAAAGATTTGCCCTTGAAGAGGCTTTTTTCCACCTCTCATTTCATTAGAAAACTCAATGAATCAACACAAAACCCTTTAGTATTGTGTCTTTCCAGTTCTTCAAGCAAGCCAGTTCAGTTCTGTGTAATTAATGAATTTAAAGTCTTCAAACCTCAAAGCACCAGCAACTTAGGCTATTGCCAAAACACAGATGAGTAAGTTCCTAAAGCTCTCCTATGGACTTTCTTGTATGCTCTCACACAGACTGTTAAGGCTTTCTAAACAACCTACACCTGCTCTAAGACAGACAAAAGGTTCCAACATACTGTCCCAATCTAATAAAATTTGGTGTATTATAACCAACTGCTAGAATTTTTCCTCATATGAGGGAACTATCACAGCCACCCTTTAGATTCTTATAAAATCCTCACATTCAAAAATCCATTTTAGCTGAAATGTGGGAATGAATTTCAACATTCCCACACAGCCTAACCACTAGAATGCAAAAAGAGTAAGTCATACACAAGTGAGGTCTGTATCAAATCTATGGATCACGTTAAATATTCTTCATTACATGTTTTCCTGTATCCCACCAAGAACACCAACTGATCAATCAACAATACCCTACAGCTGTGCATTACCACTGGTAAAGGTCAGAAATTATTCATAAGCTGAAAGTAGCTGTTCTCTTTTCAAAGTTTTCTTCCCTGGTGATTGTTCTTGACTATCTTTGCATCACTTGTTTTCCAAACCCATCCTAAGTTTGCCCTTGTTTGTCCAATTTAAGTTACCCTGCTGATGAGTAAGCACACCAGCTGACTCAAACCTTCCCACAGAAGATATGAGATATGTACTCTGGGGGAGGAAAAACATGAGCCTGCTGGATCCTCAAGTGCAGGTATTCTCAAAGACACCAAGCAACTTGATTGCTCCTTCCATCAGATGGAGCAACAGCAACCTATCAGTAGCAGAATTAACTTTTTTCTTAATCCTTGCTTTAGGCTATTCAGACTGCAGAGACAGGTAATTACTAACATACAAACCACTGTGCTGTTCTGGTCTTCTGTCCAGTCCCTCCATTACAGCTACTGCAGGAAACCTGGAAATGGAAGACTTTTTCCTCCTCATTTCCAGGCTTGATAGATGAAGCAGTTTCATAACAACTATTAGCAAGCTCTGCAGAGCTGCATCAGGTCTATCTATGATTGATACATGAGCACTGTGCAGGAATAGTTACCATATGGATATGGTTGTAAGCATCTGTCAGCCCATCTTTTACTATCAGGTCTTCCAGCTTTACTCCTCCATAAGGTGTTGCCCCTCTGCTCATCGTGTAGGGAACATTAGACATGCTCTCCATTCCACCAGCAACCATGACATCCTGCCCAAAGGAAACAAGATAAAATTAATAATCATGCAGTGTGTTCTCCATGACTTCTTGTAAGAACAATATTAGTAAAAGCTTAAGCATGGGCACTTCATATTTCTGAGGAGTCTTTGAGAAAGAGGAAAAAAAAACTGCTTTAAGCATTTAAAAAGCAGACAACAGGGACAGCTGAAGATAGTTAATCCACCCCGTCAGAAACATAACATGAAGTAATAAAGAAAAGAAAGAAGGCTGGAGACAAAACTATTGAAAAGACAGATAAATTGGAAAGGCAGTGGAGATATGGAAGCAGCAACAGATCAGAAGAACAAGAGTCCCTGGTGTTTCAATTCCATAAAGCGAAAGACCTGGCGAGAAAGCCAATACAATAGTTTATATAATGGTGTACACTGACTCAAGCCACTGGGAACCATCACTGTCATACCACAGATACCTCACAGCCCACAGCCAGGAAAAAAAAACCAATACCAAGCCCCCCATAATTTATAGCTCTAAGAGACTAATAACTGGCTGAGTCTCTGCTTTTGCTGAGACTGGCAGCACAGCTTGTGTGATAAATTCAGCTGAAAACTCCAGTTCTATTCAGAGCTCATGGCCTACATCTGTCAAACCAAGCAAAGGCACAAGCACTCTCATGAAGTCATTGGATATAAATGACTAAATCCAAATGTAGCTGTTTACAAAGACATGCTGGGCCTGGTTCAAAGTCTGGTGACAAGATTTCCATCAACTGCAGCAGGCCCCAGACAAAGTGCTGTTCTCTGCAGGGCAAGGCCAAAGCAATAAAGCAGTTGCTTAACTCCAGTTACACTGTGATTTCCACAGAAGGGACATCAATATTTACTTTACTTTTGTTCTAAATGCACACACAGAAGTATTCCTCACTTATGAGCCACTTTTAAAGCCAAAAATATATATAATTGAACTGATGATATTTTCACTTCAAAGAACCAAAGATGCTACCAAAATGCTTTGAGTGCGGAATTAAAAACAAAACTGAAATATCTTTCTTCACATTCACACTTCTCCCACATTCTTTGCTGCACAGCATTTAATGGCTTACTGAAAATTATGTATTCTCCTATCCTCCCATCAAGTGACAGAATTTTTTCCCATTTTATAGAAAATCTTGTAAGAAAGTTGACAGAGATGAGGAATTCTCCTTCATTAAGCTCTTTAATGAAAAAGTTTATTCAGCAACAATAAATTCTGCTTCTTCTAAAACAATAAAAAAGCCTGAAAGATCTTTAGTGTACTTGGAAACAACATTGCTTGAATACGTGTATTTAATTCATTTAAATGTTAACACTGTCTGAAAGTCAAGTCACCAAAAACTAAGTCTATAAAATTTTTTTCACCTTTTCAAAACTGAAAGCTTGAAAATTCCCTTAATTATATTTTGGGGGTTGGACTGGTAGGTGGGGTAGGGATAGAGCAGTAAAGACATGATGTAAATACCCCCCAAACAATCCACCTTATTTTCTCAGCTCTAAAGAAAGTCTGAATTTTCCAGCTACAGTATTTACTTTCTTTTCTGTTTTGAACTCAAACATGCTTAAATGACTATAAAATTAGGGTTGCATAAACAAAAGAAAACAAACCCTTGCTAATTAGCTTTATTATCCCAAGCCAAAACACAATCTCAAATCAAAGAGCACAGTCATTGGTAGGACAGGATCTACAGCATTAACTGTGTGGTTTTTTCCACAGAACAGCATAAAATGCACTTACCTGACTCCCACACATCAAGCTTTGTGCTGCCATCATGATTGATTTCATCCCTGAAGCACAGACTTTATTGACAGTTGTGGTAGGAGTGGCAATTGGCAGACCTGAGTCAAAAAAGTTGTTTGTACAGCTGTTATTTAAAGGGTAGACTTTAGTATTTTATTGGTGTTTCAGCAACATTTCATATGGCACCAATTTTTATCTAAACCCAGGATGTCCAGCTTGCACTGTTTAGCCTGCCAGGGCAATTTATCTACACTTATCCATAGTTACCATCCTTCTTGGAGACCCCTGTTGTGTCTCCCCTTCCAACAACTGACTTGTGATAAGGGGGAAGGAAAGGAAATGGAAGATCAAGAAAGGGACTCCAGAACTGTTCCTGTTCCCAAAACCCCGATCCCTGCCTCCAAGCAGCATCCAAGGCTGTAAAAGCATAAATAAGCTGCAGAATTTAGCAACTGGTAACAAGACAGACACCAGGCAAGGTTGGACAGGGCTCTGAGCACCCTGGTCTAATGGAAGGTGTCCTTGCCCACGGCAGGGCAGTTGGAACAAGATCTTTAAGGTCCCTTCCAACTCAAAAAACTATATAATTCTGTGAAAGAAAAGAGCCATATTTATCACTTTGCCTGACATGGAAGTAGTTCCTTCTTCAAAAACGTACAGGAACAGATCCAAGAAAGTACACAGTCCTTCCCTGACCTACAGACTTCCCTAGAAACGTGCTAAGGTAACGAATCCCACCTCCACAGAAGAAGGAAGAAAATAATTTCTGCACCCAATAACTTTCATGTTACAGCTAACATTACACGGTAAATAATTCCAGTGCTTCCAGCTCCAGACTCCACAGGAAGATGAGTTGTACATACTCATGAGTTGAAAGAAACTCACTGACTCTTTATCCAGTAAGAATTAAGAATAATGATATACTGAAGAAAAGTTTTGTGAAAGATTCAGAGCAGCATCCATCATTAATGTAAAGTACTGTGGAATTACCAGCCTGGTCTCCAGTATTCTCTAGGTTCTGCAAACACTGTAGGCAGAAACATCTCACTTGCATGAGTTCAACAAGAACCCTTCACCCATCACAGGGAAAAAAGCATCCAAGGACTGTCCTGACAAAGGGCTGCCCACCACTCTGCTTTAACTCACAGCCCAATAGATTCCAGCTACATAAAGACAGAAAACCTTCAACCCCAGTGCCAAGAGAAGGAATACCTGCACCCAAGACTGCTTGTCTTGCTGGAGCTTGTCCTTGTCCAGCCTGCAGGACATTGCCCATATAGGCTTCTTTCACTTCTTCCGCAGGGATTCCTACAAAACAAAATTGCTTTGATTCAGGATCCTTTTGACAAAGGTTCCCATTGAAGTTTTCTATCAAAGACTAATGAAACTTGCCACATCCAACCCATGTGCTAACAGGGCCCAGGCCCCTGTGGGTGCATTCCAGATCTCTACCCTCATATTCAGAGAGTATGGTGAACTGGTGACCCCACCAGAAGATAACTCCCCTGTCACGCTGCAGAACAAGCTGCAGTTATTTCGCTGAAGTCAACATTTCCAAGTCTCACTAATCACCTGACATGCTCAATTTTCATGGATAGTTAAATGCAGAAAACTTTTTTTGTGCTAGAATTATGTCTAATGACAGTTTTGTTTGTTTAGCAAGGGCAAGCCAAGGCCACAGCAAGCTACCACCAGAGAGAAGAGGTCTGCTCTCCTGATGCATCTTTTGCAACAAGAGATGGTGTTCAAGTTCTTGTAGTATTAACCCTACTCTTCCCTAAAAATTTTTTTTTGCTAGATTGAATCCATCGAAAGGCTGACAAGGCTGTCCTTCAAGCACATGTGCCCACATAAAAATGGGCAGGGAAAGGAAAGGCCACTGGTCTCAGCAGACAGTAGCCTTTGCATCAGCTTACACATGTCATAAAAATCCATCCCAAAAAAACAATTGCCATGTTCAATCACATTTGGACTAGCACAGATACCCCTAGGCTACATTCTACTCCTAAAAGCAGCACATAATTCAGACTGAATCAGAACCTGACAGTCAGCTTTAATTAAATGGCTTTTGTGGAAGATTTAAAAATGCCGGAGGAGCAAAAAACCCAGGACATTGCCAGTTTTTTTCATTGCCAAGCCATTGAAAAGACACTGAGCCATGTGAGGCTTTCTTAGTCATAGGAAAAAAAAATGTGTACACATACCTGCTCTGTCAATTGCTCCCTTAATTGCAATGGAACCAAGTTTAGTGGCTGGCAGTGATGAAAGAGATCCTTGGAAAGATCCAATAGGGGTCCTTACAGCACTTGCTATCACCACCTCCTAAGTGCAGAAGAACAGAGTAAAAGTCACAATCTCTCTCACAATTGCATACCGGTATTTTTTAAATGTATCTACTTATTATTTTATTGATGTCACAGCTTCTCTTTCATCCTGCAAGTGTTTCAGAGCACTAAAATCTTTATTAATGCATGCAGCATGAAGAGTAAACATAAGGAGATTGGTGTGCAGCTGCAGCACTACAACCTTAGGATCACAGAGCTGTGGTGAGATGGCTCACATGGCTGGAGTGCTGCCATGCAGGGATAAGGGCTCTCCAGGAAGGACAGGTCAAGAAGACAAGGCAAGGGGGAGACGAGAGGCCTTGTGCTTTATGGGACAGAACAGGTGGAGTGCATTGAGCTCAGCCTTGGAATTGATGATGTTTGCAAGAATCTTGAACATCCTGGAGCAAAGGGGGATCAAAGAGAGCTGGCTGATGTTCAAGGATTACCCCTCCAAGCTCCAGAGCAATCCATTCCAACAGGCAGTAAGTTGGGTAAAAATGTGAGGATGGACACCAAAACTCACAAAAATGAACCACAGGAGATGGAAATGGGGACAGAGAATCTGGCACACAGTCTGAGCATGCAGGAATGAGGTTATGAAAGCCAGGAATTGAATCTGGCAAGGGATGTCAAAGGCAACAGGAAGGGCTTCCATGAGCACCTAAGAAGCAGGGAAAATATGGGCCTGCTGCTGAACTGGGCAGGGGACATGGTGACAAAGGACAAGGCTGAAGTACTGAATGCCTTCTTTGCCTCAGTCTTCAGTACTAAGGCCAGCCTTCAGTAACCCCAGGCCCCAGAGACTGAGGGAAGGGTGGAGCAAGGAAGATGCACTGTTGGTGGAAGAGGAACAAGTCAGGGCAAACTGGACATACATAAATCCATGGCTCCTGATCAGATGTCCCCATGAGTTCTGTGGGAGCTGGCAGGTGACTTTGTAAAGTAATTTTCAATAATGCTGGAATGGCCACAGCAATTATGAGTGGTGTCCAAAGACTGGAGAAAAGCCAAGCATTACTCCAGTCCTCAAGAAGGGTAAGAAAGGACCCGGGAACTACAGGTCAGTCAGACTCACCTTAATCCCTGGAAAGGTGATGAGACAATTAATCCTAAAAAACCATTTATGCGAACAAGAAAATCATCAGGAGCCATCAGAATGGATGCACCAAGAGGAAGCCATGCTCAGACAAACTGCCAGCCTTCTACAGTGAAGTGACTGTTTTCGTAGAGGAGGGGAGAGCAGATATTGTCTGCCTGGAATACAGTGAGGCTTTCACCACTGTCTCCCATAAAATCCTCATCCAGAAGCGAATGAGGCATGGGCTAGACAAGCAGCCAGTGAGGTGGATAGAAAAGGGCTGAATGGCCAGGCTGGGGGTGGTGATAGAGGCACAAAGTCTGGCTGGAGGCCAGTTAGCAGTGCTGTGGCCAGGGGTCAGTGCAGGGTCCAGTGCTGTGTAGCAGCTTCATTAATGAACTGGATGATGGTGCAGCGCACCCTCAGCAGGGGACACCAAACTGGGAGGAGTGGCTGAAACACCAGAGGGTTGTAGTGCCACAGAGAACTTCAACAGTGGCACCTCACCACGAATATTAATACAGGAAGAAAGGGTGCAAAGAAGGTAGAGCCAAACTTTTCAGTCGTGCCCAGTGGGCACAAATTGACACAAAGGAGTTCCCACTGAACATCAGGAAACACTTCTCCACTGGGAGTGTGACTGAACTCTGGCACAGGTTACCCAGAGTGGTTGTGAAGTCTCCACCCCTGGATATATTCAAAAGCCCAGGTGCCAGTAGAACGTGTAAGCAGCAGTTTAAGACATGGTATGACATTCAGCCCTATGCTAGTAGTAAAAACAATTTACTCTTATTTTGCCTCTTAGCTTTAGTGCTACATCCATGTGCACACGTGATAACCCTGTGAGAGCAGCATGAGAATCTGGCACAAAAGATGCACGTGTCAGACGTCTGGCTGCCCCTGACAGCTGTCAAGAAGCAGCAATGATAGCTTCCAGCTGTACTGGTTTCAGTGAAAATTAACCACAAAGCTTAACAAGGCCTGGTCATGGGGTTTTTTTATTTAGACATACAGGCAAAGAAGGAAGACACTAGAAAAAAAATAAACAAAGACAAATGATACTTGTTTAAAACTATGAAGGGCTGTCTATTACTGTAACCCCTTCATCATGACTGACTTCAGAGATAGTAACAAACTTGTCCTCATCTTTTATGTTGTAACAGCAAGTTGCAGGATAACACAAACAATTTCAAAGAGATCAGCTGTCTTTTCCCATTCTGGGTTGGTATTACATGAAGCTTATATCAGCTGACACACTTCTAATTTTGTCCCACACTTAGCAAATCAAAATAAAAATGGCAATCTGATTTATTTCAGATTTTGCAGTAAAATGTGGCTTGGGCACAAGTGACATTGTCTTTAAACCAGTTTTTTAGTGATGATTTTCCTAAAAGTGTCAGTGATTAACAAACAAACCTAAAATAGCAGTTTATTAGTCAGACAGTGCTTTATACTTACATTTAAAGTACGCTGTGATGCATAGCCACGGTTTGTATACTTCAGAGCCTGAAAATAAGAAAGTCCTCAGAATCTCATATCAAGAAATCAATGCCATAATGTTTCAATATGTAACATGCCCATTTTCATAGAAGTAATTATTTTAAAAACTCGTATCTAAGAAACACTGAAAAAATATGAAAAAAATCATAACAAGGCTTTGAAAAGAATAGTAGTCTAGTACAGTCTCACCATAACATCTGTGATAAAATGTTTTCTGAAAAATAAACAAATACTCCTTCAAAAACAACACCCAATTCATTTTGTCCAAGTCTGTTATGCACACCTACAGCATATGTCTATGCCAGAGGTGACTGCTGTTATCTTGAAAAAGTTTACTAGTCCTTCTGTCTGCTTCCCTGGACTTTGTTCATTCATTCCTACCATTAACTCCTATGCTTTTAAACAGCGGCAGTTTGCATCTACAACTTCCACTCCCTTGGTGTTTCATGAACAAAAGTGAAGATAATGAATTCAGAACTTCACACCAAGATAAGATAATAAAACAAAACCAAGAAAAAGGCATTATCTGAGCAGTCCAATTCACCAGCCAGTAGCACCATTTAATCAAGCAGTGCAAAGATACTAAATTATATCTGTAGGTGTTGTTTCATATATTAACAGAACAATCTTTCCATTAGTGGCTTAAACCGCTTTCTTTTGCCGTTTCCTTAGACAACATTTCAGCACACTGGAAACTTCTGGTCATTACTGACTTACAGCTGCACAAATACTAATTAAAAACAACTGCTTAAGGACACCACAAGAATACCACCATTTTTATGAATTAGACAATGCCTTCTGGTTGTGTCTGTAACATGAAAATTTAGCCTGTTTCTCCTCTTCATTTGCCAACCTTCAACTGATAAAAGGCTTATTTTTTTTTTATTGTTTTGAATTAGTTGTTTTTGTTTTGTTCGGAGATTTTTGTCTCTTTTTCTTCCCAGCTCAAGTTATAATAGCCAGCAGGAAGTTTCAAATTAAACTTCTGAAAAAGAATTATGTCCCTTACAGAGCGTTAATAGCAGCACTTTCAAGGGTTAGTGTCAAAAAACAAAGCCTAACCAAGCCTAGCAAAATAAATACCTATACTACCATAAATTCTCTTACTGCACCAGGCCTGAAATTGAAACTGGACAAACCAGACAATCGTTTGTCAAGCGCAACTGGCGTCTGCTAGGAGTATTCGTGCTCTGTTGTCCAGAAGGGAGGGAGGGAGGGAGGAAGAGAGGAAGGGAGGAAGGAAAGGAGGGAGGGAGGAAAGCCCCACTTCCACAGGTGGTAAAATGCAACCTTCAGCCTTGCATATGGCAATTCGGATGCGATCCACCTGCCCCCCTTTTCCTCCCTGCGGCCGTGCCGGATGCCAGCGCCGCAGGGAACGCAGGCAGAGTCAGCACCCGCATCCAGCGGTGCCAGCAGCACTGCCAGGCACACAGGCTTTGTGGGCAGCAGCATCCCACCGCCCAGCTGAGAAACGACTCCTACAGCTGCAATCTTGTATCGTCACACTCCTTAATTAGAGGAATCCACCCCGATGCAGGCCCTGCCCCGGCTGGGACATCCCTACGTAGGGCTGCAGCGGCATTCCCGGCGCTGACAGTGGAAAAAGCCGCGCTCAGGATGGCGGATAAAGGTCCCTCCGGGCTCAGCGCGGGGCCCGGCGCTGCGGGGGCGGGAGAGGCCGCCCTTCACCCTTCACCTCCCACTCGGCCGGGACCCGCTCCCTCCGCTCGGCTGCCTCCCGGCCCGGGGGCTTTCGCAAGGGTGCGGGGAGGGGGCGCAGCCGCCCCGCCGCAGGGGCGGTGTGACCTTGGCCGAGCCTTTCCGGGCCCGGCAGCGAGGCCGGGGCTGTGTAGGGAAGGAGAAGGGAAAGCGGGGCCCGGGGTCGCCTCACCCGCAGCACCCCCGCGGCCGGCCGCCGCCCGCACAGCATCGCTGCCGCCGCCGCCATGTTCCCGCCGGCGCCCCCGTCACCTTCACCGCCGGCCCCGCCCATAGCCGGTGGCGCCTCCTGCGCGCTGCCATTGGCCCTGCGGCCCCGGGCCGTGCCACACCCACCCCTGCCATTGGCTGCCGCGGAAGGCGGGTGGCGGCGTCAGAGGCGGCGGGCGTGCGGTGCCTGAGGGGCGCAGCTGCCGCGTGCGGGGCCCTCCGCAGCCCGGGGGCCCGTTAGGCTGGACATCGGGAGGAGCTCGTTCAGGAAAGGGCGATTTGCACATCGGGATGGGCTGCCCAGGGCGGCGGTGGAGTCACCGTCCCTGGAGGTGTTCAAAGAAAGAGTGCGCGTGGCACTCAGTGCCCCGTGGTGTTCGGCCACAGGTTGGACTCGATGATCCCGGAGGGCTTTTCCAACCGAACGGATTGTGGGGTTCCTCTCGCCGGCAGGGCAGGGAGGACGGCCCCGGGCCAGGCCGCGCCGAGAAGGAAAAGCGCTGGCAGCGAACCGTATGGAGACAGCGCCGAAGATCCCTGCGGGAAAAGAACGAGCCCCGGGGGTGTGTCCTCTCCGCAGCGAGGCTGCGCTCCGCCCCTCCTCGGCCCGGCCCCCCGCCCCACGCTGCCGGTCAAACTGACCTGACCGCGGACATTTAATCCCATATGGAAATATCTTGCGCCCGACAAGGTCGGTGGGGATGAAAGTGCCGAGTATTGCTGAGCCCGGGACGCGCTTTGTGTCTGGCGTGCCCTTGAGCTGTAGCTGCATGCTGTTTTCAGAAGAGTCAGCAACTTAACTCCCCCTAAACCCCTTCCTGCCTGGCCACGGCATAAACCCCTAATATTGCTACCTCCGAATTCAAACCTGGCCGAGAACGGTCCAGCTGCCTTCACAGAACGACTGACGCCAGCTCAACCCCAGCTGAGTCTCAGGATGCCCACCCCCGTTCCACGGTCTTTTCTGCCTTTGCTTTCCCCCCTCGCACTCTCTTGTCTCTGAACTTGGATTTCTAGACAAGACCAGCACTAAAACTCTACAGCTGTTTGCCAGCCTGACAAAGCCTCTCTTCACCCTGTCTCTCCAAAATGCACAGAGCTGGGCCAGGAAAAGCCTGGTTCTTTACCGATCTCGAGCTCTGTATCTCAAAGGAACAGGTTCAAAACAAAGTGACGTTCTCTGAATTGTGCTGTTGCACACAGTCTATGACAAGCAATTCTGTATTTGTTTCTGATCGGTCTCTTCTCCTCAACCACTTTTTTTTTTATCCTTGAAGGAGCTAGCATACTGTTACAGTAATCCACAACTGAATGAAGCATTCCCCAGAGTTGATGTCTACCAGTCACATAAAGCAGCATTCACTTGCACCTTTCTTTCCTCTTGAACCCCAAACTAGAAAAAATGCCAAGAACTAGGCTTTGGAAATAGCACCTAAAAAGCAAGACTATTTTAACAACTTGTTAACATCCATTTTCTACCTTGATTTTTAAAAATTTTTTATTATTATTATTTGATCTTCACATTGTAGAACTAGCATTTGTCAAAACTGCTTCAATTTTCTGTTCTACATCTCACTTCCCTGTGAGAGAGGATTTCACTTTGTCTTTGCTCTCAAAAGTAAAATACTTCTTGCTTTCCATATATATCCAAAGATTCTCCAGACATGTAGCAAGAGGCTGATTGGGACAGGCATGGGCAAGGGCAGCATTTGTAATCCTTTGCTTCCTTGACTCTTGGTAGCTGATGTTCTATGGTGGTCTAGTCTAGACCTTTGATTTAGAGACAGAGTTTTCAAGTTCAAACCAGAGATAACATAGGAACTGACAAATATTGTCTCAGGAAGAACTGAAGGTTTTACTCTGAAAATATATATGTACCATATAGCAAAAACATCCAGGTTGGATACTTTTCAGAAATGAGTAATGCTGAAAACATGTAGAACAAAACCCAGAAATGCTTATTTAACTTTGCATTTACTCCTGCAGTATAAAGCTCTTTTTCAGGGATATAACCTGCTAATGGACTGGGACTAACACACTAATTTTTTCAGCATCTCTTCTCACCAACAATGACTATAATGTACTAATTTCAAAGTCACTCATTTTTGGTGTCCAGTCACAGACTATTAAAAAGTCATACTGTGCTGCTCTTCCTTAGCTCAGCAGGTGATACTTGCTTTGGCCATGCCCTGGATCTGCAGAGGGAACCAGCAGCTGCCGTTCGTGCCTCCAGCCACTCTTTCTTACAGGTGTTTCAGGTTGCATGCAGGAGCTGAAGCACAGTATCCAACTGAATTTCCATAGTTGATCTCCATCACTAAAATAAATGAGGATCAAACGCCAGGCACCATGTCTACCTAGAGATGTTGAGATACCCAGGTAGTGGATCAAGAGCACAAGTCCTGTGAGCTGGGGGTGTTTAGCCTGGAGATAAGGAGGCTCAGGGAGACCTGATCACTCTACCTGAAAGGAGGTTGTAGCCAAGGGTGGTGGGGTTGGTCTCTTCTACCAAGAAAGAAAAAAATGGCCTCAAGTTGTGCCAGGGAAGGTTTAGATTGGATATTAAGAAAACTTTTTTCATGGAAAGGGTAGTCAAGCAGTAAAATAGGGCAGTGAGTGAGTCAGCATCCCTGGACTTAGCAGATGTGGCACTCAGGGACATGGTTTACTGGTGCACTTAGCAGTGCTGGGTTAATGGTTGGACTCAAGGGACTTTTTCCAGCCTAAACAATTCTATGATTCTATGTCAACAGGTAAAGCAAATAAGAAAATGAAACCACATTCTCACAAGAATGAACCAGGTTTAGCCTTTTGTATTTAGGTCAGTGATTCTACCTAAACTGTGATCAATTTACAGGAGTAGGAGTTGATTCAGCCAAGGACCTCCTGTGATAAGTGGCTTCTAGAGAAGAACTTCTCCTGAAAGACCATTGTGAAAGACTATATATTGCCCTAACAGAGGGAAAAAAGTTTACAAATAATGGCAACCTGCCATCAAAACTCTGCCCACAAAAACTGCCAGTTGGCCAATTGCCATGCACAGTACTGAGCAGCCACTCAAAAATAGCTGTTTATTCCATACAAATAGTTCTAAACTCTGCATGTACAAGAAAAGCACAAAACTCTGATGTTAGCCGGTGCACTTAAAGAAAGGAGCTGAAATGTACAAAGAGATTCACATTAAAATGCAAGGACAATCAGAGAAGAAAAGCCATTACATCAAAAGCACTCCTTCAGGCAAGCGACTGTTCCCACGTCACCGTTTACTGCAGGATCACCTCCCTGAAGGTCCTGGTGGCAACACCAGTAACTTTCAGTGACCCACACTGTAAATAACTTCAAAGACATATCAACCAAAATATTCAGCAACCCAAGTCCATCCCAGTAAGTTGCAGAGAGACACAACCTTTTTTAAAAATGCCATAAACTAGATCAGGCAACTCCCAGCCACTTTTGGCATGGCAGACTTTGATACACTGAAACTGAAAGACTACAGCTCATCTTTAAATAGAATTTGGAAGACTAAATAGCTCTACATATAACCTTAAGTATGTAAAATTTTATTATTTTAAGAAAATAACTGGAAGTCTCCACTTTTGCTTTTTGAATTACTCTGATCATAACAGATGTTGGGACTTTGAAGTCAGGCAAATTTCATACGCCGGCATTTTTTAGGACCAGCACCTGAAGTCGACTTTAAAATTTTGTGGGGTGAGACACCAAAATACCTTGCTAAATGAGTAGTCTTTTAAATTACATTTTTATTTTGCAAGAAAATAAATTATACAACTTAAAAAATAAAATTCAAAAATTAAGCAGTACATCAAAATAGTTCAGCTGGACTGCCATACAGAAACTACCACCATTCAAAATTGTACAGCATTATTATCTTGGTAGTGGCACACATTCAAAATTGTAAATACCATACGGAGATAGTTATTACAACTCAGGAACTTGAGTTCTCTCAACACTCCAGACTACATATAGTGTATATGACAGGAAAGCTTTCATGTATTGTTTATTTCACAAATATGACCTTAAAGAATTACAAAGATAGCATCCCAGTCATTTAGATGAAAATAGAAAACAGTTTGAGATAGCAAATCTTTCTGTAAAACTATCAAATCTTTTTGCCAATTGTATTTTTAAAATTTGCACTTTACAGGACAATGGCATCCCAATGCAGATAAATGCAAGATGTGAACATTCAAAACGTTTATATTAATTTTAAAAATATGAAAATGAGAAAGTCACATTGGCATTTGGAAATGTATCTGCATTACAGTCATAACAAATGAAAGATAAATGAGTAAAAGTAGAAGCTAGGGACACCAACTGTGGAAAGAGGAAAATGGAAGACTTCAAAATTGAAACTGAGATTCTCATCAAGTTGTTGGGACAGAGAAAGATTTAACAGTATTTCTTAATTAAACCCATTAAGAGTGATTTCCCTCCCACCCCTTCTACACCAGATTTCATTCCTTAGCTATTCACCGTGGCAGTGTGTGTGGCAACATGTTTTTCAGATGCAGCACCTCCTTAAGCTAGGTCTTTGGACATATATATTCATAGCTAAAAATTGCAGCCATAAAAGTGCATTGTTGCCATATTGCAAGTGAAGAATAGTTTTCATTTAGATCTGAGCTCTACCCTCCCTAAAAGAACAGCTTACCCCAGGTATCTCCCTGTGCCCCAGGTGATACTAGTTTTTAAGTGCATATTGGTGAAGTGACCTGATGAAGGACGCTAAATGTGATTCTGCATCTTTAACAAATTTGCTGGTGTCTGTCTCAGATTTCATAAAAAACCCGACATCCATTTCTGGTATATATTTAAAGAAAAAATGACCATGTCATAGGCACATTACCAATTCTATTTCCATCCCAGGTTTTGAGAAATGTATAGATAACAATTAAGTTGTATTGTATTTATTAGATGAGGCAATGTGTAGCTTCTTAGCTTTTAGCAACCTTTTCCTTTCAGCATACATTCCAGCTTCCTAAACAGTTGTATCTAAGATGCTGTCTCTTAAACTTCTCTCTCAAATCTAAACCAATGGCTTCAAAATTAGCATTATCCCCTTGGCAGCTCTTTCTGTGTGACCATTTCACACTTGTTTTTCTCTGGCTAAGGGCTGGAATTTTTCATGTTGAAGAGTGTGCTCAGACTGTCATGTTCTCCCCAGTTATCCCAAGTAAGCATTTATTACTTTTAAGTTACAAAGACTGAAAGTCTTGCAGCACAAAGTTTTTTATTAGAATTTTGTTTTCTAAAGTTCAAATAGTTTCATTGGTTAACTACACAGAGCACCAGTTGCTTTTGATTCTGAATTGCAACACCACAGGGCCAACATAAAAGATGCAATATTTTTAAACAGCATCTACTTTTGAGTACCAATAAAAGCATGTAACACAAGCTGTAGGATTTCAATCAATTGTAATTGGCCATGCCTTGATTTCTCCATCTCTTGGTCATGAAACCCTCACTACCAAAAACTTCTTACTCAAACAGATGTTCAAGTACACACTCTTCTCAGGCAGTCACACTGGCATTTACATTAGTATCTGAGCACACAGCTTGCTTAAGGGTGCAAACAGCCATTCTTGGAGAGTTTGCTTTTAAACCACTCCTACTGCATACTTTACTGTAACCATGTGAAAGTAAAACTCCTCTTACTTACAGGAAAGCTTTCTTTTTTAACTGAAGTTAATTGTATCCTCTTGCCTATTTCCTCACCAAAGAAGATGACGCCTTTACATGTTGTAGTTCAACTGGTTAATTAAAAAGTAACTTCACACACTGTAATTTATAGAAGAAATATTCATACAGAACTGAATAAAGCGCAACTTACCTTTGTCCTAAGACAGGCACTCGGCTCCTATGACTCATGGTATCGCTCCAGTACATGCTGGGACATTTCAGAACAGCAGAGTAGGGCAGTGCCAAATGACTACTTCAGATGATTGAGAATGGAAGAGGTAACATGAAGCAATTGAGATTCCTGATGTGTGTTTGGCACTCTCTCTACATACACTGAACAAGGTATTTTTCCTTAGCGTTTTATCATTTTCATTAATAGTGTATTTCCTACCCTACCAGTTACAAAATAAAAAGCAGGGGGTTTGTTTTTCATATAAAGATGTTGACTAGTCCAATTGGATTAACCTTGCATGTATATAAAAGTTACCACTGAGGAAATAGTACAGGGATCTTCAAGTGCTATTCTCTTTCTGCAGGAGTTGTGCATAAATTACTCTTTAACGCATCCTGATACATGTAGTCATACTGAAATATTTGGGATATAAATATTAAATGTACAAGAAAATACACTTAATATTTCTGTTCCTATAGCAGACCCACCCATGAAAACTGCTTTTAGAGTGAAGTATCATTCAAGAAACTGTTACCTTGTCAAAAATGATTGTAGCAAATCACCCGTCCACATAAGGTAATAACATATCTACTTGTTTACAGGAAACATTTTAAAAACAATGATCTCTTGCTTAGGGAAAAATATAACCAATGACTTGGAATTAATTTTGTGTCACTTGGTGTGTCAATTATTAAAATCCAGTTACTAGATTGAAGCACTGCTCTAGCGAACAGGTTTTAACTGTAACAAATACGTATCAGTTGTGACGCATGTGTTTGTATCTCTCAAATGTTATTACATGAAAAGGATCAGAGATGGACAGTACATTACTCTGTTGATCCAAAACACAAAAGTGAAAGTGCTACTTCTAGTCCTAATTGCGTTACAAAAAAAAAAAAAAAATCCAACCCAAAAACCAAAACCAAACAAAACAAAAAACAAACCCAAAACAAAACTAATAGCAGTTCCTCAGTGCATGAATATTTGAGTATTTTTTCCTTGTGCAAGTACTGGTCATCTAAAAACCCAAACCTGTATTCTTCCTGGTGGGTGTAAATCAAATCTACTTTAAAAAGTTCACAATGGGCTCTTCATGAATGCAAGTTTCCCACAAAACAGCATGCTGTTAAAAGTGTGCAACATGAAGGGAATGCCATCATGCTAGCTGAATGAGATTGGCAAAATATAGTCCTCTGTAAGGTAAGGCAGGGATTTTAATATGTAACGAAAGTCAAAACAAGTCCTTCTGCAGCACAAACTGCTGCAGCTGTCTGTCCAAGCACCCTTCCATTTATGTTCTCAGCATCCCGCAGAGTCCTCCAATTATGCCATGTATATAAAGGTGTTGATATCTGACTCATCTCTTCTGATATATTTGTGCTCTATAAGCCATTCAATTTGCTCTTTTATCATCTTCTTTTGTGGCAAGAACATGTTTTTCAATATTTCTACCAGTTCAGTCTGAAGCTGGGCATTAGTGATTTTCTTCCGCATCTTCATTATTTGGATGATAGCCTCCTAGTGGGGGACAAGAAGAAAAGAAAAATTATTTTTAAATGCCTGGGTGAAGTGACAAAATGAACACAGCATTAATAGGAGGCTCCTGGTAAGGCAAGACAGCAAGGAAATCTGTATTTTTCCTTAGAAATCAGAAATATGCTGCATTTTTTAGCCTATATAGGACTGCTTTTATGAAGAAGCTGATAAAAGAATGAAGCACTGGTAAGATGCAAGATATAAGACTATTCCAGTCAAAGGAGCAGTTAAATCCTATATCTAGAGTGTGAATTACTCAGTAAAACCAAATGTCCACTCACTCCCTAAGCAGTTTCCTAGGTGACTTGTGATATACCTTGGGAACATCTCACTCATTTCCTAAGTGCAACTAGGCATTAATCCTGCTGCTGCCAGAATGGTCACATCATATGTTACATCAGGTGGTACAACTCACAATGTGCATGGCCTGCAATCCAACCTGACTGATAGAACAGACCTGAAACTTGAAGGTAAAATGGGATTTTTGAGACTCCATTGTAGGTGATGATCTCTGATGCCAGAAAAAATTCAGGCTTTTCCAAAACTGTCAGCTCAAAAGATTTAACATGAGTAGCTGACTGAAGGACTATCAACCACTGAGCAGGAAACTGCACTTTGTACAGCTAAGATGCACTTTTCAACTTCTCCTCTTAGGAGAAGTCATAGTGCTGTTACTACAGCATGATCCTATCTCCAAGATTATTCTCTTCATACATACATACTCTTTCATACATCAAAGAGATATCAAGATCAACAATACTGTTTATTCATGGTGGTGGTCAGTGTCAGTCAACCAATCTGCTGCTGTCAACCACCCCACACTGATATGCCTTCACCACTTGCTTAATATCTGCTTTGTCCTCTTTGAAGATGATGACCTGGTACTTCAGAACAGGAGGCTAACAACTACAAGTGAACGAACACACATGCAAAATCAGATATTCATAGGGATCTAGAGTCATATAGCAGAAGTGACTTCCAATGGGATTCAAAGGCACCCATTTCATACATCAACATCTGACTGTGGGTAGCATGTAATGATAATACAACAAATTACAGCAATGATAATGCAACAAAAGAAATAGGGGAGTTTTGTATTCCTCTGGAAGGTTACTTGCCTGGGTTCGCAATATCCTTAGCTGGACTATTCCTTCGTTCTCCTCTTCCCGCATTCTCTCTGTAGTAAGTTGCAATCGACCAATCAAATTTATCTTGCCCCTTTTCTGAACTTTAGCATTTTTTCTGAAAAAAATGCACAAAAGTGAGCAAAAAAAAGGTAACAAAAACAACCAAAACCCAAAACACTTTCAATTACAGAATTTCCGTTAAACTTAAATTACAGCAGCAACAAGTACCATGACAGATCAGAAACTTCTAGGTTATTAGCATTACAGCAGTGAGAGAGCTGTCTGACAGATCAAAACTCAGTGCCAATGTCTCCACACAATGAAACCTAAATAATGCTAGCAAGCATTACAAGTAAATCCAGCAGCTGAAACAA
>VZTT01042150.1:7781-26433 GCA_013400855.1 Buphagus erythrorhynchus | reverse complement strand
ACTAAGAACAAATGTTTGTAAGAATCAGAAGGATTCTGATTCTTCTGTTTGCATTTATGATTAAGAGGTCTACAGTAGAAGGGAGAAATGATTGACTTGTTCAAGAAAGGAATTGGGAGAACTCAAATTCTAGCTATGGAACTGACTCCCGCACTTCATGGGAAGTCATTAACATATCTCAGATATCATTGTACTCCCTAATTATATTAGCAAAAGTTAGTTTAGTTGCATTACTCTTGATTTATATTGGTGTCATTGAGAAAATTACTTATTCCCTTTCCATTTCATGCTCTGCAAGACAGACAATTTTACTGGAAATTATTTCATTTAGCGCACAGGATGCTTGTTTATAAAGCCATAAGTATATTGACAGGTTTCTGTTCCTGAGAGAACTGCTAAATTAGTGTCTCTTTTGTTATGTGATTAGCATTGTTTTAAAGGTACTGAGTGCCTAAGTCCCACTGAAATCATTAGAGGCATCTAACTACCCTTAAATTCTAGCCATTGTCCCCATTTTCTCACAGTAATAATTTTTACCTCATTAGCCACTTTTATCTTTTCTTGAAAATAAAAACCCCAGCTGTACATGATCTCAAGGCAAAGCAGAGTGTTTCTTCACTGTTGGACAACAGGTAGCAGGATGCTTATTAAAGGTGCTGCTTGCAAATCAGCAGCTGGACTGGGAAGCTGAGCATTTACAGGCAGTCTCCAAGTAGCTTAAAATCTGGCTATATTGGAATGATTGCATTCATTTTTGCCTATGTTTGTAAACTAGTTTTAATACATCCCTCTTTAAGTCGAATTTCCCTTTCCTATGTCAAAATTTCTTATTTTGGAGTTGGTGCAAGCACCCCTAGAGTCTCCCATCACCTTCTTTACTCTCCTCTTTGCACTTAGGCTGAGAGCAGGAGCGATATCACTACAACAGCAACAAGAACTCTAAAGTCAGTCCTTTTTCCCCTTTCACAGTTCCTAACAGCTGCAGAACCTACTCCCACGGATGTATCACAGATTCTCTGTGAGAAACAGGGAGATACTAGACCTGAATTACAGTGTCTGGCTGCTGTTTCTGAAATCTCCCCGTAATGCCCCTGTTTTGTCCCAGTTTCACTAAGCTCTGGCCCCACTGGATCCTCAGTGAAAAGCCAGATTGCTTCCAGGAGCATGTTCCTTGCCCCCGCTGGGCTGTGCATGGCAACATTTCACACAAAGGTTGCTGGTAGTCGAGGTGTTGGAGCAGTGCCAGTGCTGTGCCACTACATGACTTGTATGCAATTTCTGCATCAAAAGCATTTACTTTAAACCAGCATCTTTTAAAATTATTTTCATGGGTAAAGTTCATTCCTTGAAGAAACTCTTTTATTTAGATGGACAAGACTGGATGAGCTAAGCAGAAGTTTTAAAATATCTAGAACTGCCAGAGCTACAAATCTTAAAATCACAGGATAATCCAGGCTGGAAGGAATTTTAAAGAGTCACCAGTCCAACCCCCTGCTCAAACCAGGTTTCTTGAGGCTTTGTCCAGCTGGGCTTTGGAAACATCCAAGGATGGAAACTGCAAAACATCCATATGCAGCCAGTACCACTGCCTGACAATCTTCATGGGGAGAAAGTTTTTCCTTAGATCTCCTATGAACTCTTTTTTTTTTTTTTCCAATTTACACCCAATTTGCACCCAGTTCTCCTCCTCCTTGACCCCTGATTCAATGCACAGAGCCCAGGACATGTTGTTGGGAAAGACTGAGGCAAAGGCAGCACTGAGAACCTCAGCCTGGTCTGTGCTTGCTGCCACAAAACCACCATCTGAATCCAGCTGCAGTCCCACATTTTCCTGGTTTATCCCAGACTAGCAATTCGACATTCCTTGCAAGTTTCAACTACAGCTGAACCCTTTTTTAACATTATCACTCCATGGCAGTGGACATGGACGTGGATGATACTTCTACATTACCCATCCTGAGCCATTCCTAGCTCAGCTGCTGTGCACTGCTTTTGCACATCCCTGCTCAGTAGTGAGTTACTTTTTTAGACAAGTTGATCCAATACAACTGTCTCTTTTCCTAACTGTCAACATTGACCATTGACTCAGACTGTTGACTCCTAGACACAAAATCTGTTCAAATGTATTTATGAAAGGACAACTACGACTGTGTCTGTATCCTCTGTAAAAACTGTAAAATAATTCTAGGAAGCCACACTTCTAGACCTGGGCATTATGAGTCTTTGCTAGTGCACCATTCCTGCATATTTTCTGATTACTGTCCTGATCTTTTCAGTTTGCACAGAAGAAACAGGGAAAAACCCTGCCACCATTTCATAAAAATTAGTTGATTAAGGTGTGGAAAGCATTCTGACACTTCTGATGAAAAGTGCTGTAGATGTTTTTATTTCTGCTACCAACAAAGCACTATGAGCAAAATTACAGTCAATCATCTGGCTTTCAAAGATAATAACTTTAAACTGAGGACCTGAGCTAGATTGCCAACTCTATTACCTGAGAGATCAAGCTTATTGTCACAAGTTAACAAATTTAAGACCTGAGAAGCCTCACTCTTTGCTTTCCTTAATATATCCCTCTGTAAAAGCTACTCATAAACACAGTCCTTTTTACAAATCACCATCAAGGTGGAAGCTGTAAGGGGGGAACTTGCCATCACTTAAATAGAGCATACCTGCTCTCTCCACTTAGACTGCACAGCCTCTGTTCCTCAGACACAAAAGCCAAACTTTATCCAGGTCCCCAGGGTGGTACCACTGTCAGTTCTGTACTAGGCATCTAAAATGGGCTAGTAGTTAGAAGAACACTTGATAATTTTCAAACACACTGGCTCAAAACCCATTACTTTAGGGCACTCCTATCACATTTCCATATATCTGCATTTCCCTCAAGCCACTGGCTTATAGGTTTTACTCAGTGTCAATCCACTGTTCCCACTTTGACGGGGAAAAAGTGCAGTCAGCAACAAACTAGTAAGCTTTGGCCCTTGTATAAAAGGAGACTGTGTTTTATTTTATTTTGTTATTTATTTGGGGTTTCATAAATGAAGCTCTTTTGTGTGTATGTTTCAAGAAAGCACTTTTTTCAGATCATTACAATTCCTCAGCAGTTCCTCAGAAACAAGTTCCTCCCTGTGCTGCACACTTCATTTTCTGCACTAAGTACTGCCCCTCAGCAGTAGCAATTACCATTTCAAAAGGAAATAAAGTAGCACAAATGCATTTTACAACTCTCAAGATTTCATAATAGAAAACAGCTAAGGAGTGATTTGCAATGTGGTGGTTAATTGTAAATCATTGCCAGTATGCTCTCCACATGCTGAGTTTTGTAGGGTTGCCATGTGGCATGTAATTTTAACAGACCATTTCTAATTATAGAATTTTAATTCCTCCAACCTGAGCACTTTCCTCTTGTATCTTCTACACAAGCAATACACTACCAGCTTCCAAGACCCAGCACACATAAGGTAGATGCTAGAGCTCTGCACAGAATATCCTTGCTCCTGCATTTTCCTGCAACAGTCAATGCACAACATGTGAATTGTAGCCTCGTCTGCTTCTTTTGTTCATACCTACACTCTGCTCATTGTTGCCAAATATTCCCTCTGCTGAGCTTGGCCAAAGCCTTTCCAATTAAAAAAGCCATCCAAAAATGTGTCTAAATCTCAGATTTTTTTGAGATTGTTCAAACTATTGATTTAGTTGAAGTCATCACACAAATGCATCTTTACACCTGGATTTGTATTCTAAAGCATAGCACCAGAGAAAGAGCACGAGATCTTGATGGTGTTGTCACCTTGCAGAAGTATCATTGAAGTACAAGAGTGTTAGAGGAGTGACTGCAAAGGACATCCACAAGTCATTGGTATAGAAAGCTCATGGATATCTAGTGGAAACCTATTACTTCTTATGTTTTGGAAATTAGTAAGTATCTTTTTCCCATTAGATTTGTGTTGTAGTCAGTGAGGCTTCATAGTTGTCGTGGGCACAAAAGAGGATTGGCATTTGAGGGCCACATCTAGAAGTCCTTACATCAGCAAATAAACACAGGATTTGATTCAAGGTGGATACAAATGAGGTCAAGCAATCATTATTTCACTATTCAGTATAGTATTTGCTTTTTTGCATAGTTCCTTACTCTAGCAGTTTCTACCACTAGAGTAGGGTTGTGCTAGTTGTTAAAAGGGCCTCATGCCTTTTGAAGAGATGAAGATACGATACTGGCTGCTTCTTGGGGATGAACTAGATGTGCTCAGTTAAACTGGGTAAAACACATCAAAATTCAGTTAAAACCATGAAGTGCCCTGAATTCAGGTTTGTCCAAATATTTGTTACATATTTTGAGCCTTTCAAGTAGCTGTGGACATACCTATGAACAATCTGATCCCAATTCACATGTGCTTTGCTGTGTTGCCATGAAACCATCATAGCACTATGCTTTTAAGTCTAAAATCCCAGTTCCAGTAAAAGTTCATGGAGAGAGCACCCAACATGAATCCTTGCACACCAGAACTCTTCCACTTCCCACACGCTAACTCTGTTGTCTTCATGGGAGACACGTTTCTTTTGTATTTCATAATGGCTCCCATAAAGAAAACAGAAGTTATTTGCCTGGAGTCTGGCAGCATTTCTTCAAGCCTGTTAGTCCTCCAAACCAGTCCCATGCCAGTGAACTAATCTGTCAGCATAAACTCATGTAAAATCCCATAGCTGATTTTAAGTTTGCCCAGCATGAAAGACAAGTTGTTCAGAAAGACAATTTGAAGAAAGCACCACGTGAGTCTGTCCCAGCTGCCTGTTGGAGTAGTGATAGTGATGGGACCCAAGATGAGCACATCCAGTCTTGACTACTCATTGGCAGGAAAGGATTTAAAACAATAGAGCAGAAATTTGTGTAAAATTAGAGGGTCTTAAGGGGGAATGAACTTACGTGGTTCAAAGCTCCTGAAGAAGCAGTTTGAGTTAGCACAGCCTTGGGAGATGCTACCCAGACATTCACAAAAATTTTTCCAGTGATTCTCTGTCTTCTGATGAACTTCACTGAATATCAAACTCAGCAGTGATTTTGTATCATCTCATCCCAATATAAAAAAAAGCCCCACTAAAGTACATTATAACACTTTGGTAAAGAAATGAATGCTATTGTACTCTGCAGTACTTTGGAGTGTTACTATTTGCATATTATAGTTAATTATCAAGCACCATAACATCATCCTAGGGGAAAGGGCCACTGGCAACTTAATTCATTATCTTCTATTATTGTGTCTCACATTAAAATGACAAGCATCTTATGCTGCTTAAGTCAACACAATTTTAATTAATACATCCAGACCTGATAACCAGCAGATACAAGCATATCTGTGGGTTTGTCCATTCTGAAACCTCCTCATTTTTTGTACATAGGCACCTCTTCAAAGTGTTTTCCATATTTATTTGCTTAGAAATGTAACAGAAACGCTGTTTTTAATGAAAGAATTATATTAAAAGCTCAACATGAGTTTAATAATCACTGCAGTTTCCACTGAAACCTGTATCTCAGGAAACAGTGGGAAGGCTGCAATAGTAAGAGCTTGTTTGCGATGTACTGAATGCTTCTGAGATGAGACATCTGCCCACTGAGCACCCACTGGAGCAGGGTCAGGGCTCAGACACGCAGGGTAGGTCAGTGTGGGCCAGCCCAGGCTTTCAGTGCTGTTTGTTGCCAAGGAGGGGGTGCTGGGGGAGCAGCCCCCCAGCAGCCAGAGGTGCTGGCCAGGGCTGCACCCCTCAGAGCAGGAGGAGCAGGATGCTGCCTTTGCTGCACCTGGGCACCCTCTGCCTTCAGACTCCAAACTCACAGTAGTCTAATTTACTAAATCCAATATGAAATCAATCTTTTATTAACCTGAACTGCCTTTGTCTGCTAGATTATACTGAATAGAGACACAGCAGGGGCTTTATTCCTTACTTGTGCAATTCCTGTCTGGCTGAAAGGAATGGCATTCAGGGATAGTCAGTACCTAGTAATGCCATCAACAAGTAATATCCCTCTAATCATATTCTGGAGACTATTTCAAGCTTGCTGAAGCCTTGAAAGGAATGGTGCAGTTCCACACAATATTTCCCCATGATACCACAGTCATATTCTAGAAATCAAACACTTCTTAATTTTAGAAGAAAAAAGGAACTTAATTCCACCATTAAGTGTTAGACTATTTTGTGAGCATAGAGAAGAGTTGGTACCAGAAGTCATCACCTGATTCCACCAGAAAAATTGCTATCTGAGCCCAGTAAAACCAGGGATTTGTCTTCAAAAATCTTTAATTACCATGAAACAGCATTTGCAAAACAAAAAACCACAGGTGCTCCCTTTATTTTTGGCCTTCAGCCACAGCATTTATTTAGCCCAGGGTACAGGAGGAATTCACACTTCTGTTTGTGCAGCCATAACTTCAGCCCATTGTTTTACTTCCAAATTAGGTTATTTGGAAGCTCTGACAAAGCTGCTGTTTTCAAAAATGCCAGACAACATCCTCAACATCAAAGTCAATGTGAAATGTAGTAGTATTAATTGGGATGCAAAAATATTTTAGTCATGGATTTGATTTTACTAGGTGAAATCAATATACAATATGAAGTAAAATGTGCAATATAAAGTAAATGCTAAGACTTCACTACAAATTAAGCATTTGCACAAACATCCAAGCTGGTTTAATCTTTGTTTTTTAAAGGTGTTTTTAATCATGAATTGGGAGGTAAAAAAATTCATACACATTTTAGTATAAATTTCTGCATAAACGACCAAGCAAGCAGAACAGCGTAGTCTTTAATGTGACCACTTTTTCAGAATAGACATTAACTGAGGCTTTTTCATGCACAGTTGCTTTTGTATAAACTGATTGACACCTTTGGGGGTCGTCTTTCCACTGACTCATAATTTTGCTCACTCTTGAAAAAAGCCTTCTGCACACCTACTATTCTCTAGTTAAAGCTGAAAATTCAACTCATCATATTTACACAATTAAAAAAAAAAATCCATTCTGCGTTGTTTTTAATTGCAAATCCTACTCAAGGGACCAATTCTCCTGCTTAGGAGGCAGCCCTGTGCCTTCTAGTAGAGAACCAACTGCAGTCAATTATGGTAATGAAATGTCAATAAATATAAAAATTTAATACAGCCTGTTCCTGGTGAGTGGCAGATGAGGACTTGCCTCCCAGACAAATTTGCTGGTGCTGCAAATATTAAATGCACCTGAAAGAGGAGCAGGTTGCCTGAGAGCTCTCCAGTAGAGGGATGCTGGGAGATCCAGGCATCTACTGGGTTTTTCCATTATGCCATAATCGCTGCACTAAGGCCACTGATATTCTTGACATTCAGACATCTTAACTTCTTATTATGAAGAGAGTAGCATATTTTCCCCACAAATTGGAAGCTCACTAAGGGATTTTGAGCTTTTTTTCCCCCCTTAACAATTACAAAAGAGAAATTAAGTTATGAAATTTCATATTTATATGTGATCAATTTCTCAATGCAAAGTAGTTGAACCGTGTCACTACCATTAAACTGATCTTTGAGTAAAAATTATTTGAGGTATGTTACTTTATTTTTTCTTATGTATATAAATATATATACATAAAGAAATATGCATAAATGCATCTATAGAAAGAGTGATAAATAAGAGATGAACTAGAAAGTAGTTTTTGAAAGATGAATAGGCTGGGGTTTTCAAAGATCAGATTGTAGTTTTGCCACAGATTTCTTTGGCCCTGAGTAAGCAATTTAATGTCACTACTTCAAGTTTCCCCAGGTGTAAAAGAGAGCAATAAAACCTACCTCACAGGATACTTCAGCATAATCCATTGATTTAATTGAAGCATTGAACTCAACTCTAACTGCTCCAACACTGCCAAGTATTATTATTCTTAACCTCCATTCAAAAAGTGTAACCTCATTTTTCTTGTGCAGTTGCCTGCAGTCAGTTTGTAGGGAGCAATAAGAGTACATATAAATGAAATCTCTTGTTAGAAGTCAGTAACTTATTGATTATATTAAGGCCATTACCAGGAAAATTTAGTTTCTTTTAGTCATCTTTCTATCTTCCCTTGCTGGAATTTTGTCAGGTTAAAAGTATTTTAGGGGTTTTTTTTCCCTTGTTTTACTGCTGTTGATACTTGAGCAAAATCAATTCAATAGTTTTAAAATAAAATAATTTAAAAAAATCAAAATACATGTTCCTTAACATTTAAAAAAAAAAACCCCAGATTTTAAGGGATTAGAGCCTGGAAAAACAAAATCTTGCAGTATTGGTTTGTTTCCTGTGGTGATACCTCTCCATTCTTTATTAACTACTTTATTATGGGAAACCTTAGAGATGGTCTGAGAGCACTAAACCATTAAATAAATTACTAACCCAAAGCAAGCACTTATCATTGTGCTTAGTCTTAATTTACAGCCAGACTTCACTTAGATGAAGTACAATTAACAATTTCCCTGTTGTTTTGGAGGCTCCTACAAGACAAAGGTGTTGGTAATACTAGAGCATTTTGGAAATATGTCACTGACCCATTTAAGTCTCAGCTGGCCAGGAGGGCTTCTTTGGGGAGCGACCAGCACACCAGGCCATTTCCATGGCACAGTGGCACTTCAGGGGATGTGGAGCACTCTGATGAAAAGTGGACTGAACATTGCAGCTGAAGCTGCTGCTCAGGTCACCCCAGTTCTGATACAGCACTTACACCCTGCTCCACACCAAGCCATTGCCCTGTCCTGGAGCCAGCCCTCCCTTCACCTTCCCATCACAGCATTCCCACACCTGGGCCCTTCCCCACTGGTCACCATCCCAAAGCAGGCACACCTTCACAGTGCCAGGGGCTGGGGCAGGCTCCTGCATGGGAACATCCCCTGCAATGGGACTGGCATCAGCCAGAACAGTTTCAGCACACTGGGCTTGGGGAGGCTGCCCAAGGGTCAAGGATCACCCAAGGACAATGGCAGCCTGAAGTATCCTGTGCTTGTGAATGTTCCCTTTTTTAATAAGTCTATTAACTGCAGCTTTCCATTGGATGTCTGTGTACAAGGGAAGCTCCCAGGCAGGTCAGCCTGCCCCGAGAGCAAGGGGCAGCATGGCCAGGGCAGCCGAGCCCAGAGCAGCACCCTTGTGTGCCTAGCCCAGGGGAAGGAGCTCTGTGCACTGCAGTCACTGCTGGGGACAATGCTGGGCTGTCACACAGCTGCCACCCCTCCTTCCCCTGCAGGGCAGCACTTGCAGAACAACTGAGTTCCAATCAACTCCAACAAATACAGGGATTTCGTGTAGCTGAGGAGAACAGCAACCACCCACACAATACCTCTGTTTCCTGTGGGAATACACCGGCATTTCTGGGCCTGCAGAGATGTTTCTGGCCAAGTTCTGGGCACAGGACTGTTTCCCATGAATATTGTTGTGTCCCTCTGGAGCAATACAGCCAGGGTAGGCACGAAGCTCACTCCATCAGTCGCTCTTTGTAGGATTACAATGAGAAGAGGAGACATCAAATGAACAAAACAAACAGAGATGTGGACAGCTACCAGTGTCACAAGCAGCTCTTGTATTTAAAGCTTCTAAAAAAGCTAATCCAGACAAACCAGCACTCACAGTGATGTTATGTACCATTAAGATATATGGTTTAATGCTACTTTCAATATATACCATTGGCTTAAAATTGGTTTCTATATAAAATTATCTTGACTTGATAATATCATTAAATTAAGAGTTATTTCTATATCCAGGAGTATCCTGGTTGTATATTATTGCTTGAAACATCTTAAAGTGTGGAGGTGACAACCAGATAGGAATACAATTCTCTTTTTACAGGTGGATTATTCCATAATAGCATCCCAAGCTGGAGCCACCCTCAACAATCTTATGAGCCATGCACAAGAACTGGTAGCAAAGCTTCGTTCGCTGCAGTTTGACCTACGAGAATTTGTCTGTCTCAAATTCCTGGTGCTGTTTAGTTTAGGTAGGTACACTCTAATCTTCATAATTATTGTTTTTTCTAAAAACATGGAAAATACTTTGCTTTTCTTCAATTTTTCGTGAAACACATGGTTTTGAAATATGTTTAATGAGGTTCACAGTAATCTGAAGATAATTTTTTAATTATCAGTTGCAGGGAAATAATGTATATGGATTAAAAGTGTGTTTCCGTGGAAATTATTCCTGAAACCTACAGAATTTAATTTAATGGAGTATTATAAACCTTCTGTATTTTGGTATGTGAATACTGAATTTTCCAGAACAAGGATAAAATTCTATTAGACATCCTAGAGAACAGTGGAAAATACAGATTGCCTTGTTCTTCTATGATATTGAATATAGTTATGTAAAGCACATGGAGTAGGGATATGGTTGAAATTTCCCTCTTATTCAAAGGCATCTGTGGTAAGTATAAACAATCTTCTTTGCATATGATGGCTGTCACACTGTAACCTATAAATCAGGAATGTATCTCACAGTTTTTTAAAAGTGAAAGGAACTCCTGAAGTGCAAATTAATGATAATAGCTTTAGGACAGATCTGGCTAGGAAATAACCTTTAAAGGGAAGATTGTTTTGTACTAGTGGAGAGGACAGAATGGGAAAGATACCTATGCAAGACAAATTAGTTAAACCAGTGCCCTCCAATAAATCAGTCGAGAAAAATCACTGGTGCCAAAAATAAAAAAGTTCTTAGGGAGATGGATTCCTATTGACTTCATGGGAAGAGATTTTTCTGCCTGTCCTCTTTCAGGTTTGCACTTTGTTGTAAAGCTGGTCCAAATGAACTTTGCCCAAGTGAATGTTTTTTTTCTGGCAGACAGTTGAAAGGAGAGACTTAAAAACATAAATAAGGTCAGACCCAGCCATACGTCCATAGCAAAACCTCCTGTTTTACTGGAAAGGTGTTTTTGTCTACAAAGAGAGTGAGCAGGTGAGCCAAGGACACAATGAAAGATATCAGCAGTGGTGACATTTAGTAATACTTTCCTTTCATTTTCAGTTTTAAAAAAATTCTGTAAAGGAATAAAATTCTAAAAATAAATTATCATAATACAATTGCAAGTAGACTAAAAGAGACACTTTTGATCACACTGTAGATCTCAATTACAGTCTCAAATATGTCCCTCCTAGGTGTTACAGAATTTGAACTGCTTGAGAAAATTTTAGATAAAGCTCCCTTTAAATGCAGGGAGCATAAAAGACCAATACTTCAGAGGTACAGGGGACAGAACATGCAGAAGATATAAAAAAATATTTTACAAATTAGAATGAAATTAGATTTATGCTAACAGAATGGATCATTCTGAGGTATGTCCATTTTGAATCCTAGGAAGAGATGATGGATTTCCTTGGTAACTATTAACATTTTGTATTCAGGGCTTCATTGCTTGAATATCTTAGATTCAGAGAAGCAAAAGCAAACCATCTGTTGCAGAAATTATGTTTTATGAATTAATCTGATGGATAACAAGAATTCATATTTCCTAATTCCTAATAAGTTGGTTTTTCAGTCATTATATAGTGGCACAAATAAAGCCTGTAGCTTTCTTCTGATAAAATATTTAGAGAATTCGTGTCAGTTCAGAAACATTTTAAATTAGCTGAATAAATTAAGTGCATTTGGAAAATTCTCACATTTAGGTGGCCTTTTATTTAAAGATTTTCATTAGTTGTTCTGGTATTTTGCACTGATTTAGGAATCATTCTCACACCTTTAGCTCTTCTAATGCTGCCATGTACTGTGCTCAACTGCTGAAGCACTTGGGCAGGAATAACCTGCAAACTTGTACCAAGCCAGGTTACCCAGTTTTTCTCTCATTTATGCTCCTATAAAGCAAGCTAATTTTGCTGTTAGTAGGAACCTTGTAGTTACATCACTTGCATGTAAAAGTGATGTAGCTAAGACAGGTCCGACACCTTTGAAATTGATTAGTTCATTATTTAGCATACTGCAGAATTCCATTTGCTAATAGTCAGAGCTAGATGTTACTCTGCAAAGAGTAAAATGTAAAGATGTTACCACTTGACCCAGAGGACAGAGGCAAACATTCAAGGAGAATGATGACAAGATTGAAATGAAAAACACAGATACCCTTTCCAGCTAAGCACTTAAGTTTGTGCCCAAAAGAACGAATGAATCATGTAGCTGAAATTAATAAGACACCTCACAGCCTAAGAGCAAGTCAGGTTTAGAAGACATTGAAGTGTCTAACAATGCTGGTAGGCATTCAGCAGGGCTGTCAGAGCTAGCTAAACATCAAATTCTACATAAATAACTGGGAGCAATTATTGTACCTAAGTATCTAGGTGCATTTAGCACATATCTACATCTCTTAGGCATCTCTACAGAAAACTGGTCTTAATGCCAGTAATGTATCACTTAATAAAAAAAAATATTTCAAAAACCTCAGCTGTTGACAACCTGGCCCTGTAATGTATAATGGAATAAAAAGTGCTTCAAGACATAGCCTTTTTACATTTCTGAGGATGTTCATATGAGTGTTAACCAAGCCAATGAAACCTCTTACTATTGTTCTTTAGTCCAGTGCCTGATTGAAAAATAAATGTCTACTATAAAGCCTCTCAAAGGCAATATGAAGTCAATAATCCACAGAATTAATTTATTGGGAAGAAGTTGTTTGTTTTTTTATAACTGTATAGATAGGAGACTGTTTGTTATTCATGGCTATACTGTCCTGTCTGTCTCTCCACAAGACAGCAGTCTCCTTTAGGGCAAAGAATTTGGTCTCTGCCTTTTTTCTTAACATTTCAGAAATTATTATCTTAGTAAACGAACAGTAAAACCATGTTCAAAACCCAATGCACTTAGAATAATTTTTCAAATAGAATTAAACTCTATCAGTTTTGTTTGCTAGATTTTAAATGAAAGAGGTAATTGTTCGTTATCTACTCATGAGCAGTTCCAAAGGGTTTATGCAGGAATATCCTTTTGATTTTTGGCAGTATTAAAGAAGATGCTGCTGAGGCTTAGCCAGATGCAAATTAAGTGTAGCTGTTGTGGCTGGCAGTGCACAACTCCTCCTGCAGTCAGACTGCAGGGCCCCACCTCGGTGAGTGGGACCCCAGGCACAGGAGCTCCGGTCCTTTCTCCAGGGACCCTCTGACCAATACTGCCAACTACATAATGGTACAGTTGACTCAGCAGTTATTCAATAAGCCAAAAGAGCTCAACAAATAGTCTCTTAAGTGTGATGTCTCTTTAGTTCAATAATTTAGTTTAATAATTTTTAAAAATAATTTTTAAATTCCCTCTCTCAGTTGAAAAGAGCAAATGTCTTCACAGGTAGATAGTTCTTTCTGTAGATAAAAGTCTTTCATTGCAGTTCCCCTTGCCAACCTTTCTTTGACTGATGTTTACATTATATTTGCAAACCCCAAAGCATGTCTGTTTTCTGGGGCATCGTTTCTGTGATTTCACATATAGAGATATTATCCCCTTAATTCCACCTTAGGGAGTGAAGATAATCAATATGTCAAACCACAATTTAACTCAGGTATGTCAGCCAATTTTTTTTTCCAATCTAAAGATAGGTGGATAAAAAAGACCTCCAGCAGCTCAAGAGATATGCAAGTATGGATTTCTTGACTTCTCAGTTGCATTTGACAGGTTTCCTCCAATGAAGCAGTACCAACATGGATAGGATAATGCAGCAACTGTAGTCACACCATTGATGGAAAGTTAGTGGCAAGGCACAAATTGCAAAAACGGGAAAGAATAAAGAAATTTTTGACTGACTAGAGTGGTAAATCTACTTTTAACACTACTCCATGAGGTCATGTCCACCACATGGAATGAGAACATCTGAGAAAGATGCTGATCACACAGTTCTGTCACTGTTTATCAGATTTGCCACCAAATACAATAAACATTTCTGGCTTTCTGAAAGTTGGCTAAATTGAGGATAATGCGAATTCTTTAGCCTAATCCCAGAGTAAAAATACATGTGATTTTTCTATAGCATATACAGCCTACAGTACATATTAACAAAAAGTAGGCCAAAAACTAAAGACAAATTATTTGTCTTCAATAACTGATGGCTCAAATCAAGAAACATTACAGATAGAAAAAGCAAATATGTCAGTTTATCAAGCTCCTTGAATTTTCATTACCACATTTGACATAAGTTTGGAAACTTCTTTCTCTCCTTGTCATAAATCAGCATTAGAAATTAAACAAATAAAAGCAAACAAATCACCCCACATGTGCTGTTGAATTGTCTAATTCTGGGGCTGAAATAGATTCATATGCTCCACTGGAAGATGCAATTTTGACCTCAATAAAGCCAAGAAAATTTAATTTTATTTTTTAGTCAAATTTGGTTCCTATCACAAAATTCAAACGAAATCTTTATCAACTAAATTTGACAAATGACTACATTTAAACAATGCTTGAAGAACCAAATGAGTGTTTTAAATATTTTCTGTCATCTTCATTTTACCATCCAGTAGCTTTACAGACTCGTCATTTAACCTGAAATCAGCGGTTGTTTTCTCTTTACAAAAACCCATTTGTCCTGCTAGTTTTTATCATGTGAACTCAGCAAGGATGATTTTTCAAACTCCCATGAGAGCAGTTTGTAAAGTGAAATGCCAGTAGGAAAAAGTTAGACATCATTTGACCCACGTCCAGGCACTTGTCGGCTGTGGAGCTAAATGCTGGACTAGGGAGCAGCTGACTGGTACTGCTCCCTTATCACTGTCAGGGCACAGACAAATGTACTTCATTGGAGAAATGAAGGCTTTATCAATGGACAAATAATTGCAGAGCCACTATTGATCTCACATCCCACTTAACATGAGACAAGAGGGTCCAGTAAAAATAATAAACATTTAATTGTGGTGGACATTAAACAACAGGCACTTGCTTAAGCAACAGAAAAAAATCCTAGCAAATAAGAACTCAGTTTTTAAACAAACCACAGTCTTACTTAAGTAGAAAATTCAGCAGAAATTCATCTACATCTGCAACACTCTGTTCTCATTTCTGTTAAAATGAGAGGAATATTAGCAAGTTAAGAGGAATATTAGAAAAGGAATCTTTCCTTGCTTTTATTCTCTGTAAAGTGTCAGAGCTGAGATGGGAGGAAGTATTTGAAGTCCTAGGCCCCACCATTTGCACATACAGAAAATAAATGTGCCTGTTGAGATCCTAATGCAGATGAGAAAGGCTGAAATGAATTCAAGGCAGAATCATATTCAAGGCAGACTCTACCCCCAGCACTCACAAGACCAGAAGGTGTTCCCTTCAAACGTGCACTCAGGGAGCAGCAGCACAAAGCCTGGGCTCTGTTTCACCTGGTGCAGCAACTCAAATCAATGCAGTTACACAACAATCCGCAACTGAAAAAAAACAGCTATTGCACTTTTTAATGTACTTTATGTAACATTGTTATTCTAGTCATTGTTCTATTAGATTTACAGACCAGCAGAATCTCTGCCTCTGGGAGCTTGCGATCTAAATACACAGAAAAGTTTTTAAAAATGCAGCAGTAAACTATGATGAAACACGAGGCTGTCAATACTTTCACTTCCATAACTTTTAAATATCATACATATGCAGACAGGAAAATAAGAGTATCATTATCAGCTGGAGGTAATATAAATAGGGAATGTTGCCTTAATTTCTGTACTAATTATGATAGTTAAGAGCACACAAACAAATACAGTAGGAGAATGAAATGAAGGAATTAGTAATTCCTAAAAAGCAGGAGGTTTTATCAAGCCAAAAGGAAAACAGGAAAGAAGATCAGAAAATTAGGTAAGAATCAATTCATGCAGGATTATAGATAACTAAGTTTACTACAGATATAAAGATATAACCTAGCAAATTTTGCATGTAGATCTAGATTGCAGATAAAGATGAAGTAGGTGCTGTGAATTTGAAGTGAGAAGTATTACATGACAGTCTTCCTTAGCAAGCCAGTGCAAGTCACTAATGGAGAGCTTTTCCAGGCATGGACTTGTCATTACAAATGTGTCCACTTCTCACTCACGGGGACAAACAGTACTTAGAGTTTAATGCCTTCTTCAAAGTGCTCACTCTTGCTGTTTTTACTTTTAGGAGTTTGTAAATATACAACTATTTTTATAGATCTTTTAATATATTGTTATTTATAGTACATGTGTTTAGTAGGGCTGTCATAATGAGGTGGTTTTATTTTAACCACTGGCAGTTTTCTTGGATTCATCCACTCTGTTAGCCAAGGATGCCTGTACAATTGCACGTGGTAAACACCAACAAACCAGCAGTCCAGGGGTTCTGGAGAGCTGGCACAGCTTTCAGCTTTCCCCACATTACATCTGAATTTAGAAAAACACTTACTGTATATCTGTCTGATTCAGGCTGTCTCAACCCTAATGTCCAACCAGAGTATGCACTGGAGGCTAATACTGGCAAAGAAACACTTCCTAAACTTTATGTAATCATTTGGAATTCAGGAAGGATCGATTAGTATTCCAGAGACACAACTACTCAATATTTATACCAGAGAGACTTGGCAGAAGCAAATAAAGGTACATAAAGCTGATGCTTGTCTTAATTAAGTGCAGTATAATAGGTGTTGGGGATATTTTTCTTAGTGAAGAGAGCAGTTTAGCAATGACCAGATATAACTCATTCTGAAGTTCAGAGTTTAAAACTAATCAATATGTATTTATAACAAGGGAGGAACTAAATATAATTTATTATTAGCTGACAGCTAACTAATAGATAAAATCAAGATCAATTTAAGTACCTTTTTCCACATACCAATTTCTGACAAAAAAAATTGCTCCCTTGGATTCTTGATTGGTTTTTTGCAGCATTTCAAATGGACTTTTTGAAATTACTGTCTCATATGCAGAGTGCCTGGGAGTGAACCAAAAAAATGGAGAACGAGACATCTAGTTAGGATGATCCTTTCACTGTGACAGACTTATCAATAGGAACATTTCCTAATTTTATGATGAGAAATCCTTAATGGCAGGTGACATTTTTAAATGCTCCTTTAAAGTACACAATCTCCATATGTGCTGATGAACAGATGTCGACTGGCAGACAACACAGAGATCACAGGCACAGTCCCAGCACACCCAGCCCAGGCTTCCCTCAGATGTCACTACAAAAAGTTTTGAAAGAGAATGAAGAAGGTGGATAAATAGATCTGGCATATTAAGTGTGAGAGGCAGAAAGGAGAGTGGAAAAGGACTTGCTCTGGAAAGGTGGTGGGTGGGAAAATGAGATGGCATTCTGGGCATGTCCAGGGCAGGAGATGACCTTGTGACACTGAATGACTGAGGACAGGTAAGGCAGGAAGAGCTACAAGGCCTTGGAAGTGAATGTAGCAGGGAAAGGAAAGTTGCCAAGGCAGGGAAGCAATGAGATAGGAAGGGTACCTTGGCAGCACCGTTTGCCACTGCCAAAGGATGAAATGCTGTTGTCTCTGAGATGTGATCTGCTGAAGCAGCATGGTATCTGTTAAAAATTTCATCAGCTAAACAGCATCCCCTGTGCACATGCCATGGAAGTCAGTGAGAATACATTTGCAGGATTAGCTCTGTAATATCAGTTTGGGATAAACTGCATTAGAAATACACAAATTTAAAGATGAGTATCACTGCCTTTTGGAAGATCTCATCTCTGGATATAATGAAAGCTCTGCTTCTTTAAATCTGAAGGCAAAATGGCACTTCTCTAAATTATTATGATAGAGCTCAGTCAGAAGTTACAGACTTGATGCCCAACCACTGGATGGAAACTCATGGCTTGCAGTGAGCAGAAGACTGAAAGAGGTAACAGTGATGATTATAGAGATCCTTTCTTGTCCCTAAATAGTCAAGAAGTTGAAATTTATCATGCCTTCTAATTTCAGGTTTTACGAACATTTCTGCATTTGAAAAATTCAAATTTGGTAACTTTCAATGTGAACAGTTACCAGCAATCTTACAGAGTCCCTCACTGCCATGTGTTTCACACTGCCTTGGAAAGCAGGGATCCATTTCTGACTAGAGATGATGAGGGCCAGCAGAGCAGTTAAACAGCCAGTCTGCTCCTGGAACGTTTAACTCTTCCCTGGATCTCAGGCAAAGCAGCCAGGCTACTCCACTGTGCCACTGGAAGAGCTATTCCACTTTTCTACTTTAACCCTCTGGGAAAGTAAAGCAAATGAATATGGACAAAACCTCATTTCAGAATAATCTCATGAGGGACGTTCTCCTTTCATGGATGCAGCATTGCTCAACAGAGAAATCAAGCCTTTTGTCTCTAATTCTGCTTCTCACTCCATTACTTTGAAGTCTCTAAAATAATATCTCAACTATGCAATCTGGTAAATAAAAGCAATAGTTATCTATCTTTGTAAATAGTTGTGAAATCCAGAATATTAAAGATACTTTGTAGAGTAGAGGCAGATTGAAACAACACTGTTTGAAATCTACAGATTTTATAACAAACACCATTTTAAAAGGAATCTGATTTAAAATATCTTGATTGAATTTTGAGAAAATTTGATCCTTTCCTTTTTAAATCACTTAGCATGAAAGTAGTTCCTTGCTGCACTTTCAGGGTCTAAAACTTTGCAAAAAAAAATTGACAATTCATCTTTTGAGGGACTATTTTAGAAGTGTACTTAGCACATGCAGGAAAAAGTGGGTGGG
>VZTT01042148.1:0-20987 GCA_013400855.1 Buphagus erythrorhynchus | reverse complement strand
CACGGCCGGGGCTCGTCACGGCCTCAGTTCGGCTACGGCCGGGGCTGGCCACGGCCTCAGTTCGGCCACGGCCGGGGCTCGGGCACGGCCGGAGCTCGTCACGGGCGATGATCGTCATGGCCTGAGTTCGGGTACGGCCGGGGCTTGTCACGGCCGGGGCTCGTCCCTGCCTGTCCCCGTCCCTGCCTGTCCCTGGGCACGGCCGGAGTCCGGCCATGGCCGCGGCCTTGTCACGGCCGCTCGCAGGGTTTGTGTCCCTGCGCTGCGGCAGCCGCGCTGAAGGAAAAGGCGCTCGTGGACAGGCGTGTAGCTGGAGCAGGACCCCGGGATCCATCTTCCTCTCTTGGACAGGGGCCGGGTCGAGAGGCCGTCCTGCCCGGCCCGGCGGCTGGCGGGGAGCGAGGCGGCCGGGTCCCCGCGCCGGTGTGAACCGGGCCCCGCCCGTACTTCCGAGAGGGTCCTCCCACACCCCAGGGGAGAAGCCCGAAGCGCGTTTGCCCGCTGAACCCCGGCACGGGCAGCGCGGGGAGCTGCTGCCGGCCCCGGCGGGAGGGAGGCGCAGCTGCGGAGTGCCCGGGCCGGGCCGGGCCGCGCGGTTTCCCGGGCGTACCTGGGACAGCTCGTGGGTTCGATCCTCGCGTTAGCGCTGGACTCCATGAGCCTCTTCCAGCTCAGAATGTTCTGTGAGTCTGGTGAAGCTGGCCAGTACCCCACGGGCATCGAAGTTGATGGTACTGATTGGCATATCCTAATTGTTCCCAGGCTGTTAATTAACACCTAGCAGTGTATTCCCATCTCGATCCTAGCTGCTGTGTGGTTTGCCTCTGTAGAATGTTGTGAGATCAAGGGGAAGGAATGCCAAAGACATCCCAAAAAAGTATCAACAGTTCTCTTCACAGCAGAAATTACAGCAAATTTCTAAATTTCATAGATTCCCGGTTAGTTTTTCTTTTCTAACTTATTAGAAAAGAAATCCTAAATGTTGGCAGACTAGGAAACATCTGGATCACAGAGTTAAATGTCACAGGAAGATTATGCACCATTTCACTGGTATGTTTGTTGTTATAAAATACTTCACTTTTTGTGGAGCAAAGTTTTTTGCCCTTAATATTTCCCAGACACTTTGGTTTATATCACTTCAGTTCTGCCCAAACAAGCATGTACTTATATATATATATGCGGACATATGCTCACATCTCATGCTGTGTGTGAGCAAGGTGTGTTTGCAGCTCCCTGAGTGGGAAATGTACACTTCAATACACAGGTGTGTGTGTTTGCAGTGGGCAGGTCTGAAAATAATCTGTTTATAAGGTAGGCAAGTCTGGAACAAGTTCAAGTGTTCAGGCAGTGAAAACAATTCTGTTGGAAAAGTGGGATTTTTTAATGCAGAGAAAAAAAAGTTAAGGACCTATGCTACTCTGGTGTAACACATAGACATGCTTGAAAATGTTTTATGTCTGCAGAAGACCTGTGAAGAATTAGATTTGTAAATAAGTTGCAGAGCTCAGTAATATAGATACAATTATTTATATTTACCATTTTTATGGCTGGCTGATGTTGTGGAGAGGTTTTGTGTTTGTAAAGCCCTGTGAAAAATAAACCATATTTGCAGAAAAATTCTGAGGGTTAGTCTGGGCAAACAGTTTTACTCAGCTCATTTACCACAAAGATATTTTTCCTTGTCAGTCATCAAGTATTTGCTTTAGCTTCTCTAATGTTGTTCTGTTTCTTAATTGAAACTGTTACATTTTCTGTGACAATGACTCATCCATCTATAGCTAGAGTGAAATTCCATATAAGCTTCAAACGTTATCCTTTGCTCACAATAGTTAAGTAAATGTGTGCTCTTAGTATGCTTTCGTAGGATTTTAGAGCATTTAATGACCATTCATTCATTAATCCTCATCAAAGATAGCTGAAGAAAATAAAATGTAGACAAACTTATTCTCACAGAGCCTGACTGATTTGAAAATTAAGGCTCACACATAATTCCTTGTATGTAAGGCACTCCAGTGCTTGGTTGGCATTATATCCTGTTAAAGGAAACCATCACACAGCATACTTCAGTTTTTGCAGGGTATTTTTTCCCCACACTGTTATAGTAAAAATAGAATATCGTGGAAGCAACCTAAAAAGTAAGCACAGAAATACATGGACAACTGGGATGTGGCATTGAAAAACACACTTCACCTGCTTATGTACAAGTTGTGCCAGGTAAGCAGTGGCTCTGGAGTTGGGTGTCAGAAGCAGCCTGATCCCTGCTGGGATGGAGCCCTTCTCACTCTGATTCTGGATGTGTTCCTGTAGCAACTGGCTACCCATGTGATAATAGATAATTCTGTAATAGTGTCTTATTTTCAAGTGCATTATCCAGTCTCACGATTGTTTGAAGACTTTAGTCCTGGAAAAAAATGACACTGATATTCAGTGTTTTCAGGTAATCTGCAGCAATTCCCATTTCGAGGCAGAAAGGCCATTGAGGAAATAGAAACTGCAGGAACCGGAGTCAGAAGGTATAAAGGGGAGAGGAGCCTGTTGGGACAAATGTCCCTGTTTACTGCCCACACAGTATGTTCTTTTAACACAAAAACATTAAGAAGTTCCCTGGTGCCTTTCACTTAGAGCAAAAACTACTTTGTTGCCCTTGGAATGGTTTCGGTTGTGTTTGATTCCATTGTTCACGCATATTTCCTCTGTCTTCATGGGCAATTATTTCTTTGTCTTAAAATAAAAACCCTACAACCTCCTGGACTACAACCTACACATTAAAAAATTGTTTCTTTCCGTAAGCATTTGCCTCTTTCCCTCTTTTTTTTTACTTCAGACTTGCACATTTCAGTTAAAAGTTTACTTTTCACACGTGATGCTGCTGTGTACTTTTTCACTCTGGTCTAACGGCCATGCCTTTGAATTCTAGAGAAGAAATCACTAATTTCTCTCCAGTGCTTTAGAAGAGAGAAGAATAAATAAATTTGTATATGTAGTTTACAGGTGGAAATAAATAGGCTTCTTAGGTAAAAACACATAATTCCAGGCTGTGAGGAACACTCAGATGTATTTAAGGGCAAATGCACTGAATTATACCAAAATATAACATTTTGTTGGTAACTACTACCCCTTTTCTTGGTAATCTCAACCTAGATTTACTCAAAACTGGAAAGATTCTCTCAATATGATTACATTCCTTATGATCACCAAGCAGATGGCATTCATTCAGGAATATCCCAGAAATACAAAGTCTGTAATAGAGGTTTTCCATAATCTTATTATTGCAAATCTCCCTTCTCTTAACAGCCCTGCATTTTGGTATTACAATAATTACTTTTCGTGTTCAGGACTGACCTGTACCAAGACCAAAATCCTATTGTTAGAAATCTGAAGTTTGCAGAGCTGAGGCTATTAAAGCTTCAGAAAGCAGAAGGATTGCTGAATTTCTTCTCTCAGGGCTCTGGCTATATTAAAAAGAAATTAAACACAGAGAGAAAAAGCAATATGAATAGCTCTGCCTATTTGTTTGAAAAAGCTTATAGTTCTTAAGTGCAGAGTTTGGGTTTTCACTATAATTTAATAATTTAAATGACAGAAGCTTATCTGTTAATAGCTGATTTGTAGAGGTAGCCTTTTTGACTAGGTGAGGAGAAAGGAAATGCTGCATAGTGGTGATCGCTATTTCAGTATCATACTGCTAATTCTAGCACTGACTCACTCCAGCCTTGGAAAGTTACAGTGCTTTTGTTCTAGCAAATACTAAGTAAAGAAAGGAACCAATCTGTACTAATAGCAAACATCCATTTTATTGTCACATTTGCCTGGAGTTCATTTGCAGGAAAAATCTAGTGCCTTTGTTCTTTGTCTCTATGCAGCTAATAAGTCTTGTAACTAAGTATTTCCAGTTTCTAGTTCTGCATCTTCCAGAACTACTCCCCTTTATTTGCAGTTATCAAAATATCCAGGTTATCTAGCTATCTAGAGTTACTTGTACTGGTTTCTGAAAATCAATTCAATTATACATGCAAACTAAATGCAGTGGTTCTTGAATGGAGGAGGACAAAAAAGCCCATAATAGACAACTTTCCATAATGGAATTATGGAAATTAATCCATAATTCCTTGTCCCATAATAGACAAGTTCCCCACAACTTCAGCAGCTATTGGGTGATAGTGAAAGGAATCAGGCTAACCCAGAAGTCTTACAGTGTCTGAAAAAAACTAACAGATCTATGAGATATATACATCATATAGTAGAAAATGAATGCATTGATGATTTGTATGCTTTTACAACAAACCCAAGCTGTCACTTCCATAGGCATCATATGCCGTGCTTCTCCAGCTACTGCTGTTCACATTTCCCTCTACAGCTTTGAGGGGAATGAGAGGTTTGGTACTTCAAGCCTGATGAACTGGTTTCATCTAGGTAGAGTCTGCAATAGCAGTGCCCAGAGATTCGATTTCCTAATTGCCACATTTTTGTTTCATGCTGTTATCAGGAAGGTGATTTTTTTAATCAGAAACTGTTAGCAAACACCTTCAGAATCAGCCAACTGCACAGATAAAGGTGTGCCCATTTTTGCAAGATTCACTTTTTTGTGTGGTATTCTGGTTAGTAATTTTGTTTTTCAGCAGTCACATATCAGAGTCTTCTCTTTCATAGCTACAAAATACTGTTGATTGTAAATTTACATTTTAATGGAACCCTTACTCAGTCTGTGCTGTCATGCTGTCAGGAATTTGTTCTTCAATCCAAGCCAGCTCAGGTTCTCCAATACCAGTGTTCCATTTCACCAGATGGTACTTTGACCTGAGAAGTGTGCCATTACAGCCATGGCTTCTTGAGGGATTTGAAGGTAGAGGGACATCTTGTTACCTTTGTGGCAATTCTTTGCACATAAAAATACTGTCACAAAAATGTGTGCTATTTCAAAATTTAACATATATCATCCCATCTCTCCACTGTATTCCAGAGGACTGCTTGGGAGATGACCAACATATTTTAGGTATATAAAGATGACCAGATATACATTAGTGTTCAGTAGCCACAAGTCCCTTTGAAGTGAATGAAGCAGCTGAGATTACTATCTGTGACCCCCTATGGAAATATCAGAATATGGAATTAGAAGCTTTCTTGTAGGTATTTGAGTTTTAAAATATCAAATATGTCCCTGAAGAATGCCTGGTCTGTGAGGAGTCTTCTAGGTATGTCAACCCAAAGTGTTCAGATTTCTGGAAGATCATCTAACAAAAAGAATGAACACTATACTCCTTTACAGTTGTTTTTTTTTTTAAGGATTTTACAAACATGTGTTTGTGTTTTGAGTGCTCTCTGGCTTTGCTCTGATTCTAGTGATCCAATAAAAATTAGTATAGCCTTTGTTGTGAATTTCACTGGGGCTTGGCTTGAGTTTTACCCAAGCTCCTTTAGTAATTGTATGAAACAATGCAAACTGCAAGTCTTCTGGTATCTACAGAACATGACAGGGATCTGTAGACTCCCACTGACCATTTTGGGGGTTTGCTGCCATGTGTATGTAAAATGTTAGGTAAGATGAGGGCTGCAGAGCTAAAGATGAGTAAAAACAAAATAGATAAATGGATTGAAAGGAAAATGTTATTTATTGTATATGTGCACATATAAAATCTGGTTCAAAAGAGAACTTGTTCAGTTCTAACAAGTCTGAGCAAGAATTAATGGCCCACACCTGGGAATAAGTGGTGAATTCTCAAGTATCCAGGTTTAGTAATTGCCACACCTGTCCTATATTCCCAAAAGCATAAATGAGGCCTGCAAGGATTTAGATAGCTTAGCTTCTGAATGCACAGTGCCATGGCTCTTTTCCAAGGCATCATCAGTCACTGTGCAAAAATCCCCACCCATAATTACTAGGGCATTATTTATCACAGGGTATACTCCAGTGAAGAACTTTACCTTACTCCTATTATATCAAGAAGAGTGAATAGTTTCAGTCATTAATTTTATCCAGACTTCAAAATGGTTCAGAACAGAAGCCTAAAATAAATACCCTTCCAGAAAAGCGATGAAATTGGAGAGGCATAGCTTTGTTTATGGTCTCATAGTTTTGGAAAGATGAGGAAACAAACTGCATTCTTATAAATGCTTTATTATTCCCTGTGACCAATATGACCTCTGAAGTACCATGAAAAGCTCAAGGAATGACCATTTGAAACACAAAACTGAGAGTCTGGCACCTGGCAGAGGACAGTCCACCTGATTGTTTACTCCACCTCAATTCTGTTCATGAGTGTAATAGAAAATTAAAATAGAAAATTATTTATCATTGTACAAAATATGTGAGAGGACAGTTTGAGGAAATGTATTAGCCATTGCAATATGTCTGTCATTGACCTCCTGCTGCTATCATTGAGGAGAATTTTGGACAAGATAATCAGTGATTGATACTTTGGTCAGGCAAGCAGACTCTATCTTTTGTCCCCAACAGAAAAGAAGTACTTACCTCAGCAGGGCCATCTTCCTTCCAGAACGTCAATTCTTTGCATTTGGTGAGTAAACTGTTTCTAGTTCTGATGCCTTAGGATTTAGCTTTTATATTTTTCAGATCCTCTACTGCTTTAGTGTATAACTCTAAAACTCCATAGCCTGTCAGGTCCTGTTCTCTCATTTTATTCAGACATAACAATTCCTCTCTAGGTCTGGAACTCAAGGACATCTTATTGTCTCAGGCCCCAAGAGATGTAAACAAGTGAACTGGGGGGGACAAACATGGAGTAAATTACTTCATGACCTGAAGCTGTAATTGGAGGATTAACCCTGGTATATAAATGGACCAAACTTATAACTGTATGAAAAACTCATGACCATTGTCCATCTTTGGTGTAGCCCCTCGGAGGCTTTTGACTGCCCAAGGTGTACTATTGAAGGCCTTCAATAAATACCTGCTTTTATTCTCTGAATTTTGTCTAGCCTCTGTTTTAGGTAGCCACTCCAAGGCATCATCAGTTCTCTTGCCTCCTGAGACAGAAGTAATTTCCAAAGAAACAGTGGGGCACAGCTTTCTGCTTTGGCTTTGCCAACCTTCAAACTTAATGCAGTCTCCCAGAAGAACAAAGCAATTGCACTTACACTTGCAGGCATCTGAGTATCTTTGTCATTGTGAACTTACAAAACACAATCTGGGTTCGTATTGAATATAAACATTGCAGACAAATTTGTAGAGAAAAACACTTTGTAGCATGTTCCAGGAACAACAATGTCTGGTTTTCTCTAGATCAGACTTCCCTCTGATAGGAGAAGCTTTGTGCTCCCTCCATCACTACATGTTCTTTACATTCATGTTTGTGTACCTCAGTGGCTGTAAAATTCAACTTGGCAAATCTCTGTACAGAGGAGTCTCCTTGTTCTGAGTTTTTTAGCCATCATGTGGGGGTTTCATGTATCAGACATGATTTATTTGATCAGAAGTTCTCCCACAATTAAGACACCAATTGAAGTTATCAGGAATCCTTCCCAATAAGAGAATTCAGGCTCAGCAATATTACAACAAAGTTGATGTCACTGACTTAGAGTGGAACAACCTGTTTGCAAAAATATGGGGCCAAAGAGAATAACATGCAAAGAAAAAGTTGATGACAGCACAGAACACTTCAAAACATTGAACCTGCTCTCACAGACTCCCAGTGCTGCATGTGCACTGCAACCAACCACCTGCACCCAGTTGGCACAGACTGAGACACTCTACAAAAGCACTGCTGTCCCTGAAGTCTTTTGCTGCAGACTCAATAGTTGCTGAGCACACACATTCTAAAGAGGACTTCACCAAGGTGCACAGAATTGTAGAAAGTGCATAATGAATATGGTAAAAGTCACAATCATTTGTGCAGGTTTTTGAGGCTCTCCTCCAGGGTGTACAGGCTTTGCTTTCAAGTTTCCTGCAGTCCTATTGTAAATGTGGTTTGGCAGTCAGAGAAAAGGACTTTGCTTACCAGGAAAAGAGATTCTTCAAGATATGTTTGTTTATGTGTACTTTCATATCATGTCCTCTTTTTCTTCTTGTGTGAAGCCCTTTGACATTAAGGGACTCAGCAAGTGGGACAAAGGGTCTAATGCACATGGTGGTCTTTTTCATTCCTGTAAACAAAATGAAGACAGGATGAGTGCACACAGGTATATGTGTATTCCTGGCAGGAAAATGCACATAGGCAACACCTTCCAGAGAACTCCTGCTTTGAGAAACTTCTGCACTGCTAGCAAGATAACATGGGATGTTGTGCTTTAGCGATGCTATAGATAATTGAAAAAACACAGTTTTTCAAAACAAATGCCAATGCCTTAAACACAAAAAGTTTGTAACGAGATATTTCATTTCTGTGAATACTGATTTAATGTAGGGGCATTTTTTCAACATCAGTAGAGAGTACCGCAGCAGTCTGAAACAGCCCAAGTATCTTTGGCTTCTCTCTCGTGAAGACTGTAGCTCTCAGACACCTCATGCTATAGCAGAACTGGTAGCTGAGTTATGGAGGTTGAAGAGCTGCATGCTTTCACTTTCTTTTGGAGTGTTTTTTAATAGATTTCTGGAAAGGTTTTCAGTCCACTTAAAATTTGATAAGTCACACATTCGGATGCTTGCCCACCAGATGGATGTGATTAAAATATGGAGATCCAAGGACTAAGAGGTATTTCAATGCTGCAAGGGAGATTTGACTGTGAAACAAATAGGCAAAGGGCACTGGGGCAAAGCACCTTCCTGAAGAGTGAGTTTGCAGTTGATATGTCACAACATCTGAGCTCCTCCTGCAGCGTTTTCCACAGCTTGAACATAAAGCATTTCTTCTTAACAGGGACACATATATTTATATGGATTGTCTTCCATTAGGCACTGGCACCACTTTTTGCATATCCAGTGGAAACAGCAGCTGAACTTGCACAGCTATGTACAAGGGACAACTGTAGTCAGGAGTCCCACAGTGTCTTCAACTTCCATAAAAGAGAAGGGAATGGGAGCCTCAGACTTTATCAGTGACATCCTGAGCTGGGTAAGTCGTGTTTATTTCAGTTTATTAATAAAGGAGAAAAGTAATTCCCATGTGGTCTAGATCCTACCATAGATGCAAATGATCTCTTGATGACTTCAATTAAATGTAAATGGTCCATAAGCCCTGCACTTAGTCACATAAATACTTCCATCTATTAAGCCTTTCTAAAATGACTCAGAACATTCATGCTGGTGGGGGATAGCCCCTTTCTAAATGGAAAATACTGACCCACTATCAGCTGTACTGTCTTACCCAACATAAATGCCAGCTGTGTGGGCTGTGGTTACTGTCAGCAGTTGTTTCTCTGACAGGGAGCAACAGGGTTCTATGCCAAGTTACACTTTCCTGTCCTTGTCTTTTACAGCTGAGTGTCAGATTGCAGACAACCAGCATGAATTCAGCCTTCCCATGCTATGGGTTCTGTGCCACACAGGTTTTTAAATCATCATAGTCTTTTTAAAGTCATATATTTTAGTAAAATAAATGCAAGAGCTGTAGCACCCAACATTAAAACATGTTGCAGGAATTCTTTTTAGAATCATGTAACTCATATAATTAAAAATCTGGAATTTTTGCCTTCTTTGAAGAGGACAGGAGTTATTCTTCTGAAATTAAATTTTAGTTTGCCAAGTTGAATTTCACTTTATATTTACCACATTCATGTCATAAATTTGAGCAGCTTGTACTGCTCATATTCCCCATTAATATAATTATGTAACATTAATATAATCTTGGTGTTTGTCAAGGAATGTAGGATTTACACTCATATTAACACATTACATGTAATTTGATTAAAATTGGCATCTAGCATAATTGTTTAGTCTTGAAAGAATTATTCAATGTGAATAATTTAGAGTCCAAAACCTTATTCCCATTTCCTATCTTTAATTACAGCAGAAAAGAAATAGACATTTTTGCTGCATGGGAGCCCATTTCATTTTTTGTTTGGTTGTTCATTTTTTACTTGGAAACACAAGTCTTTTCCAAGGACTTTCTGTTCAGAATTAGAAACCTCTCAGCCCTGGGCTCTTGCTGAATGATTAGCCTTGATTATACTTAGCTCCACTATTAACTATGACCAGGTAAGTCACATGACATTGTTGCTCAAATGCTCATAAACAATTTTCAGCATTGTTTATGAGCATTTGGATACCCAAACCTTGCCAAAACCCTAGCACTGTCACTGGTTTTTAACTTTCTGAAATACTATTGCAAACAAAATACTTCTATGATTCCATAAAATGAGTTAAAAATATAATGCCTTCCATCAAAATAAATCTTCTAATTGTATTTGTATAAATTCTGATAATATTTATTTCAAGTATTCTGTAGCTCAGATGTCAGCTGCCTTTGAACACTAAGCAGAAGGAATGATTTATTCCAAAATCATCATTTGAAGTAGCCAGCCCTGTTTTCTCCAAAATTTTGAAACTTTGGATTCTAGATTTTTATCTCTCTGTGATTCTTTCAGGAAAACCCCACTGACCATTAGACTCACTTGCTATGTGATTAACTCTTATTTCACTTAAGTTTAAGTCTTGTTTTATGTAAAGTATAAGATTGCAGTTTGGACAAAAAAAAATGTAAATATGAAGGTCTTGAGGAACTCATGCAGTGGTGAGTAAAGACTCTTTATTTCTATTAACAGGACTGTCATGCTGAACGTTACCATTGACAACTTCTCTTCCAGTGAAGGCTGAGAAGTCAGAATAGATATTATCCCAGCAGGCAGGAGTGCCAGGCTCTTTCTCTGGATGTTTTCAAGGGACTTTGGGAATCCCTGCAGGAAAGGAAGGGCCATATCTCGTGTCACCTGCCAGTGGCTCCAGGAGAGCTGCTGCTGTCCTGAGCCTGCTGCAGCTGAGCTGCCCTGGCAGGGCCAGCGTGCCACAGATGGAGCCTCAGCACTGCCTGCTGGCTCCAAAGGATGAGCTGCCTCCCAGGGCTCATTCTGTGCAGGGGCTGCTCCTGGGAGAGTCAAGGGAATTCTGATGCCAGAAGTGCCACAATGGTTAGCTTGACACTGATAACAAAACTGTGATCCTTTTAAAGCTAAGATTGCCTCTGACTTGATTCCTCTGTGCACCTGCTGCTCCCCCATGCTGGTGCTTGGTTTGATCACGGCTTGGATTCCTTGGTGATGTCACCAAGTGACTCCAAGAACTTTGCTGAGCTTCCTTCCTTCCTGAGCTCCCTTTCCTCTTGCTGCCATTGGCATTTTTTATTTAGTTGGCCAGCTCTTGCTTGGATTACTCATACCAGTAATCCCTGGGCTAATTGCGGGATAATTAAAGAAAACTGAATTTATCTCAACAGGGGGGTCAGATTTTTAGACAGAAGAGGGCATCTGCTCTGAGCAGTAAAACTGCTTCCTCTTAGTTTAGAGTCAATAATTACAGAACCTGATATTTTAAAATACGAGTTGAGTGTGCTCCCAAAGCTTTCTGCCACTGAAGTTGAATGCTTTATGACATTAATAAAAGAAGGTTTGCACCAAAAGTATATTATCTTCATATTTTAAAATCTTAGTCCTTAATTCCATAGGTACTTTGAGCATCAAATATCTGCAGGCTGGCAATAAAAACTGTGAGGTCATGGGTTATCCCAGTGTCCGACCAGCAAATCACACAATAGCTTCAGTAAGAGCAGTGGAAAAATCCCAGCATATCCTTGAGTTCTGTCAGGGCTCTCATGCTGAAGTCTGGCATGGATTTAGCAATGTCTTCATCTGTGAAACAACAGCATGAGGCTTTCAGATCCATTTTGTACTACAGAATGCAGACTTTTACCACTGTTTTACTCTTTAGCCTAATCTTGATCCTTGTAACAATCTCTCCTAAAGGGGAGTAAGTTGGACGAGAACATAGAATTTAGTCCATGCCAAGGACTAAGTTTTATGACAGGATGTGTCACGTACTAAAATACATAATGAAGAAATGCCATGACTATTTTTATCAGCTGATCTTTCTCTTCATTTCCAGTCCCATTGATCTCACTTTTCGTATCTTCTTCTGATTGTACATTCTTTGTGCAGCAAAGCATCTCTTTCTATAGTTCTAGAAAATGCTTAACATTTTTTGGTATTTTTGTCATATATATATCTATTTCTTTTTTCAGAAACTCAAAAAATAATGTTTACAGTGCAAACTACTTATAAAGAGTGATGAAGCCGGAGACATGCTGTCTCATCTTCTTTTTGAAAGTCTTTTGAGAGCAGCAAAATTTAACTAAGTCAGTGGAAAGATTCCTCATTACTTAAGCAGTCTTCTCAAGCACTAGCTCAGCTTTGCAGACATACCAAATGATTCTCAAAACTAGATGATTTTGGATTGAGTATGGACTGCCAAAGTTATGCTTAAAAACAACCTTTACATTAAAAGGACAAGTATGAATAATGTTGCTGAGACACAGGTATAAGAGACAAACAAGGGATTTTCTTCTTTGTGATTCAGTGTTCACATAGGTGTGCTTTGAAACCAGCGCAGTTGTTCAGCCTTAGATGCCACTTTAGGTAGTATAGCAAATTGCTGTTTTATGGAGAAGCTCATAATCATAATGTACTTTGGGTATCAGAGTGAATTACTCATACAAGTGAGGAGATGCTACTGCTCTAACTAGCAGGATTTTGGTAAATGCTGATGCTAACCCAGGTGTGCAGTCCTGCTGACAAGACTATTAAGCTGCTGTTATTTCAGCATCTAGTTTTAGGTGCAGTTTAGGACACTGAGATTTGTAAATCTAAGCTCCCTGCACAGCTCATGTAGGCACTTTGAGAGCATCTTAATGCATGCTTTCAAGCTGGTGTCACCTGAGTGGAAAATTTAAAAAGTATAATTTTTCTGGATTTACAAGGATTTTAAATCTCTGGGTTTGGACTAGCTCTTATATAATGCCATGAAAATTAACTTACCAAAGTCTAAGAGCCATAATGTTCAGAGAATATTTTGAGAACTCCTCCCTAAAAGCATAGTTGAGAATTGAGTTTGGGGTAGGATACCCTTTTACTGTTCTGCTGCATAGTTTGTATGCCAGGTAAGGGTCTGCACAGGTTCCTACTGAGATCAATGAGAGTCTTCAATCCAGTAGACTAGGGCTAGGGTCTAGAAGAAAATAAGCTGTATTTTGTATATATTTCTTTAAGCATACAATGGCAAAAATAAAAAAAATTACATTTTCTTGGCAGTTCACCTCAGAGATAAATTTATTTCAGATAAAAAAAAGTTGATCTATTTCCATTTTAAAAACCAACAAACAAGAAAGCAGTGGATGAAAGGATTTCCTTTGTAGGAATGTAGTGGTCAAACTTTTGCATGCTCATTGTTTATATTAGCAGGCTGGTATTAGGGCATAGGAGAGATTAAATGCTCAGCTTTGTTATGTATTTCTTGCATGGCCTTGGCAAGTCATTCCATCTCACAGCTCTCTAGCCATGAAAGAGCGAGTAATAAACTGCTCCATCATCCAGGAACATGTAGCACGAACAAAATAAAGATGATGAGCCATTCATGAGGAGAGAAACCATTGAAGTTTGTAAGGTAAAGACAAAAGATTGGAAGTTCAGGTGTGAAAGAAAGGAGGTTATAATTTAATCTGAGTTGAAAGACTAAAGAGAGAGAGAATGGGTGATTGTGGATAGGCCAAATACTCAACAAAGGGATAACTGATGCATACCATTGGAAGAACCAGTGTTAAAACATCATAACATCATTTGTGGAAGTCTTAAGGCAAAGATGATGGCTTAGTACAGCAGAAGAAAACAGTACCCTGAGAAGTGAGGAGCAACAGTGTCACTTGTTTGGGGGTTTTTTGGTGGTATTTCAACTGTATGTTCTTTGGAACAGGACTTAATCCTGTATCTGAAAAACATCTGCAGTGTTTTGGGCACTGTGGATGTGGTCAGTGAAATATGGTCCTAATTATAAGAGAGGAACTGTGTATGCAAAGGCTCATTAACCATGCAAAGATTGTGAATGGATAAGAAACAGCTTCACAGACTGATTGGTGCAAGATTACAGGTGACAAGCTGGAAACAGATTGGGCTGTGAGGGTCATTTGAATGGAAGTGAACAGTTGTCAGGTAAATGGAAGTGAAAAATGCCCTCGGTCACCTAGCTTGGAAATTGCAAAGGACTGAGCTCTCAGTAGAAGAGCCAGAAGTCAGTACACAAGGATAGCTGAGGACATGGTCATAGACCCCCTGAAAACAAGGGGAACGGTACAAAAAAGGAAGAGGAAGATAGCATGGATTTGTGTTGGTTAATCTTGGAGTTGTGTTTCTCCAAAGGAGAAAAGCTGTAATGATAAGTCATTAAATCATCTGTTGTTGGACCAAAATGCACATTAAAAAATGATAAGCAGTCCCCAGCTGCCTTTCCCAGCTGAAGGGAAGGTTGACTTGTGAGATACCGCTGCATGCTGATCTACAGGCCTGCAAGGCTTTGGCATATAAAGTCTTTTCCTCTGAAAATTGTCATGTGTGGCAGCTTTTATGTGCAGTATCATGTGTCTCCTCCCTGGGGTAGAAAACACAACAGGAGAGGGGAGAAGTTTGTGTTTCAGTGTACCACAACAAGTAAGATGGTAGATTGCCAGCTCTTTATTTGCATAGGAAACCACTGCTGCTCCATCCCTGCCTACTCCTCAGGTGCACTCAGGACACAGCTGAGGAGAATATCCTCTTGTCACTCCAGGGCAGCCGTCCCATCCTTTCTGCTCCACAGTGCCCACCCCTTCTTTCCCCCTGCAATTCTGCAGGTGGGAGAGAGGAGAGGCTGGGCTGTTGCTGCCATTAACCCCAAGAACTTTTGCGTGCAGACTCCTGCCTGGAGCTTTGTCAGTAGCACTGAAATATTCTGGTTTAACAAGGTAGTAAAATAAATGTGCAGTTGCACTCTGGTTCCTAACAGAGCTGCCACATGCTATGTTGTGCACAAACTGCCAGGCTGTTGGATCAGCAAGCAGAGCACCATCCTGCCCACAGCCTGCAGAGCCAGCCTGCACCCCACAGCCAGTAACCCACAGGAGGGAAAGGCCTGAGAACAACACAGGAGCAAAGTTCAGGTAAAATAAAGAGACTTCAGTGCTCCAGTGCAATTAAAAACTCTTATAGTCACAAATGCACTTAGTCACATTCCTTCACAGTTATGTTTTTCGGTTCAGTTTCCTTCCTTAAGCAGAAAGGAGTGCAGCTGACTCGGTAGAGATGACTCTTGCTGCTGTTTTGAATTGTGGAGCACTTTACTCGCCCTCCCTGAGCTTCTAGACAGCAAGATCTGCTTTGGGATGGAAGAATAGCACCCTCAAGAGTTGACAGCACTGCTTCAGGGAGCCATAGTGTGCAACACACATCCTTCCTCTCTTAGTTAAATCAGCTCCCTGGTTCATGTAACTTAAGCAACAAGCTTTCTCTTTAATATTTGAAATATTTGATATCAATCACTGTTGATATGAATGTGGAAATAAGCATTTGTGCTTGTTTGGGGATGATCCGGTTCTAAATATTTTATTTGTCTTCAAACATGGAGGGAAAATAAAAAGACAAAGATATGTCTTTTTGATAAGGCTGGGAACTTCATTTTATACTATATTAAAATAATTTGAACAGGAATTTAGGTTTCTGTGTAAAAATAGAACACTTAAAAGTTCTTAACTTAGATAAAAGTGGTCTATGTAAAAAAAAAAAACAACAACCAAAACTGAGCAAACCAGTCCTTAAATTGTGGGGACTTGTTCGTTAATTACAGTAATTAGGAATGGAATCTTATCCTAAACGTTCTGATTTACTTTAATATTTTTTTTAATATGTAGTTAGGCCTTAATTTCAGAATGATTATAAAATGTGAGTGTTTTAAAGACTAGAGAGAAGTAGGTATTGTTATTAAATCACAAACTTAGTGATACACTTCTGCTTACACTTTCTTAGTTATCCTGCTGCTGAAGTCAGCACTGATTTTTTGTTTTAAATGTTCATGGCCTATTCTTGTTTCTGCTGACTTCAGAGTCAGACAAGGCCTCTTGAAAATTCTGAGCATAAACTGCTTACCAGCTTTTATTCCAGATGATATTTCTCCCAACAAGCAATAAGTCCAGCTCTATGCTTGTCCCATTTCTGGAAATGGGTTCACTTGAGTAGTGAAGCTGGATTTGGACAGTTGGGTGCAGTCAGGGACATTTTACTCTCCACTCTGAAACACCTAAAACTCACTCTTGTCACAGACTTGAGGCTTTTCCTTTGTACCAGTACTTTGTTCAGAGTTCTTATGAGTGTTTTTGTGTCTTAGACAGTGCTGCAGCTCCCAGTGGAAGCAGCCCTGTGAGGCACTGCTACAGCATTGAAACCAAGACATATCGTTTTAGAAAATACTGACTGCATGTAAAAACAATTTAGGATTAATTTTTTTTCAATTGATAATGAAAAAGATACTCTGTTATCTGTAAATTAATGTTTCCCTGCTGTAATTACAGAATCCATTCTCCTGAGAGGATATTGGAGCATGCCAACTGACTCTGCTGGCCTTGCATTTGCTCATGAAACAGAAGTTCACACCTGCATTGTGTGAAACAAAAACATGGGGGTTTGGTGCATTGTCATTTTTGCTTCCTGTTGAATCCTTTGTCAGTGATTTTTAATTGCAAGAAATCTGTCAAACCCTTTCTGAAGAATTTACTGTCAGAAGTTTCTGTTTTACTAGAACACTCAGAACTAAGAGTTCTGAGTTCTTTTTTTTTTCTCCAGACATCAGTCTGTGTTTGATTCATTTTCCCTGCTGATCTTTCTGCAGCAATTTTAAGCCCGCACCTACTCCAGTGGGCTTGGCTTGTCCTGTCAAAGGGACCTTCAGGACCAGGAGAGACAAATCTGGTGGACTGCCCAAGGTGCACCTGGGTGCTCTGCAAGTCGGAATAGACACATCCATTCTGCGCACTGCGAGTGATGACAGCCAGAGGAATTCTGTGCATCCTCACCCCGCCCGAAGTGGAGCTGGAGATGGAGGCTCCCGGGGAGGCTGTGGCCTTACCCAGAGCCACATGCAGGCGCACACCCCGGAGACGGCAAGAGGTGGCTGGGACACGCAGCTCCTCTCCAGTCCCGCACTTGCGGGAACACTGATCGCCTCCAAAACCCCCAGGAAAAGGAGGCTGGGAAGGCTGCTGCCGGGGGCCGGGCACACGCCCTGTGCAGCACACGGGGGTACCTGGCCACTGCAGCGCTGCGCTGGAGGCTCCGGGCCCAGCTGCGCCCGCTGTTATCCCGGGTCAGGATACCCGCCACTGGTCGAGATCGCTGAGTGTGCGTTTGGGGAAATGCATCACTAAATTTACCTGCTCGATTCGTGCGGGGAATGAAGCGGCCCGCAGGTGACCCGGCTCGGGCTGTTCCGTGCAGACGGGGCAGCTCCTCCGGGCTCGGGACCGGCGGTACCGCCGGACAAGGCAGGGCGGCCCGGCCGATCGCCTCCGAGCAGCGGAACCGGGGAGAGTCCGCGGCCACCGAGCTCTGCGCCCCTGCCCGCCGGGCGCCATCCCGGACAGGTCCTGGCGGCGCTCGGGGCCGGATTCCGCGGGTCCCGCTGTGACCGGGCGAGCCCCCCGGTGAAGCCGGGCCGCGGCGGCATGCGGGGCGGTCAGCCTCGGGCGGCTGCTCCGAGCCCGACGGCTACAGAGCTCTGCCGGCAGGTAACCACCGCCAGTGGGGCAGCGCCTCGGGTCCCAAACCCGACGGGGCGAATATTCCTGACTGGCCAAATATTTGCAAGTATGGGCGGATGATGAACTTTGAGACTGTCTGCGAAGCGCGGCCGGGGAGCGCTGTGCCGCAGCTCGGGGCGCAGAGGCGGCGGCGGGCGGTGGAAATGGAGCGGCGGCGGGCGGTGGAAATGGACCGGCCGCGTTCGGCCGCTCTGCCCCGCCGAGCAGCGCGGGCGCAAAGTCCCCGCGCCGTTCCCCCGGGCCTCTTATCAGCGCCGAGCTTCCTTGGCCGGAGTCGCCCGGCGCTCAGAGCCCGCCGAGCTCGGGGCGGCGGCGGGAGAGGGGGGAACGGGGGGGCCGAGGAGTGCGGGGCGCGCTCCCCGCGGTGCGGCGGCTCCCGGGGGCGGCGGCAGGGCGGCTGTGCCCGGCCGGGGCACTGGGACCCGGCTGCGCGGCGGTCAAAGGTTCCCAGCAGGAGGTTGGACACTAGAGGGCGATCCCCGGCCCTGCTGTGGGCTGTATATATACGGCACGCAGGACCGCAGCAGCCCACTAGCAACAGGGCAGGCAGCGAGCGGAGCGGGGCTGGGCCGGGGGACGGGCTCCGGGCGCAGCGAGCCGTGCCGTGCAGCACCGTGCCGCGACATTGTTAAGAGCCGCTGCCGCTGCCGTCCCGTTCGAAACCTGGATTGCAGGAGCCCTTCACCATGCCCGGCAGACTGTAGTTGCTTCATGGAGCAAGCCAATTTCTACGAGGTCGATTCCCGGCCCCCGATGAGCAGCGGCCAGCACCACCAGCTCCAGACTCCCCTGCCCGGCAGCACCTACAGCTACAGAGAGGCTCCATCTGCGGCGGCACCTGCTGCGGGCGGCGCGGAGCTCGGCGACATCTGCGAGAACGAGAACTCCATCGACATCAGCGCCTACATCGACCCAGCCGCCTTCAACGACGAGTTCCTGGCCGACCTCTTCCAGCACAACAAGCAGCAGGAGAAAGCCAAGGCCATCCTGGCCGGGGATTTCGACTTCCACACCATGCACGGGGCGGGCGCCGCCGCCTCGGCGCCGGGGCACCAGCCGCAGCACCACCAGCAGCCGCTCTTCGGCTGCGTGGCCGGCTACATGGACGGCAAGCTGGACCCCCTCTACGAGCGCATCGCCGCGCCGGGCTTGCGGCCGCTGGTGATCAAGCAGGAGCCCCGCGAGGAGGAGGAGGTGAAGTCGGCGGCCCTGTCGGCCCTCTATCCCCATCACGCCCCGCAGCAGCACCCGTCCCACCTCCAGTACCAGATCGCCCACTGCGCCCAGACCACCATGCACCTCCAGCCCGGGCAGCCCACGCCGCCCCCCACGCCCGTGCCCAGCCCGCACCATCCGCACCACCCGCACCCTCCCGGCGGCCTGCCCGCCGCGGGCACCCTCAAGATGATGCCCTCGGACCACCGGAGCAAATCGAAAAAGACAGTGGACAAGAACAGCAACGAGTACCGGGTGCGCCGGGAGCGCAACAACATCGCGGTGCGCAAGAGCCGGGACAAGGCCAAGCAGCGCAACGTGGAGACGCAGCAGAAGGTGCTGGAGCTCACCACCGACAACGAGCGGCTGCGCAAGCGGGTGGAGCAGCTCACCCGGGAGCTGGAGACTCTGCGGGGCATCTTCAGGCAGCTGCCCGAGAGCTCGCTGGTGAAGGCCATGGGAAGCTGCGCCTAGCGCCGCTCCGGGACCGGCCGGGCTGCCCTGCCCGCGCATAGATACTCTGTACCGGCGAGCGCGGTGTGCCGGGGGGAGGGGAATGGGGGGTTGTTTTGGTTTTGTTTTGTTTCGTTTGTTTTTTATCAATCCACGACCTATACAAGAAGCCAGGCAGCTCTAGTATTAAAAGGTTTGTGCCTTAGAGATGACACACGAGTAAGCTGAAAACATGGTGGTTTTTCTAAGGAGAAAGGCAAGGGGAAGAAATAATTAAAAGACCACGTGTCTACACAGGGTAAATAACAGTAATAATAATAACAACAACAGTAATAAAGCACACATAGCAACCCAGATGTGCCTTAAAAGCTGGCTGCAGGAGCTCTGGGGCTTACTATGCCCTCCAGCCTTGCAGGGTGCGAGGAGAGGGAATGAGGGACGTGCAGGCTTGAGGGCTGGGGTGTCTGGGGTGTCCTGCCAGACCTTCCATCTGGCCTGCAGTGCAGCAGGCAGGAGCAGCTTTGGGGAAGTCAGCGATGAGAAGAGGACTTGAGGCTGAGAGATGTGCAGCACTGGACGCCCGTCAGGAGCACAGAGGTGTGGGGCAGCCTCCAGACTGCTGCCAGGACTGTCGCAGCCTGGCTGGGCTGCCTCTGCCGAGCACTGGCCCCTACCTTGGCTGGGAGGGGGGCAAAGGGCCAAAAGTGCTGCAGGACCGATGAACAGCCTGGGACTGATGGAACAGCAGCTTGAAAGAGTATGGTGAGCTCTCTCCTTTGAAAGAAAGAGCAGCAGTGTCTTGTACTGTATGTCACGACGTGGCGAAGCACAAATGAATAAATACCTATTGATGCGGGTATTTACCATGAACTTTCAGTGTATTTTGCTTTATTCCAGAACATTTAGCTCTTCTCCAAGTCTCTGTTCTCCCAAACTGTGCCTCATGTAATGTGAAAGCCGTTCCGTGTACACTAGCTATACTTTATTGCCTTACTTAGATCTTTGCCATCACACAACTTTCTTATCTGGTGACAGAGACTATGCCCTTGTGCTGCAACGTTATTTTATTATTTGTATGGTTGGGTGAGTATGAATGTGTGTTGCGTTCTTCACATTGTCCTGTACTGGCTGCTGCCTCCCGACCTCAAGGCAGGAATACCTGGAACGGGGCGTGCGTTGTGGGGCTGCAGGATGCCTGTGGTGGGGCAAGGAGGCTTGTCCCTGGTGCTGCTGCACCTTTGGACTCTGGAGCTTCTCCCAGAGTGAGAGAAAAATAAACAAACAAACAAGCCCCCTGGGCATTCTNGGGGGGGGGGAAACTGCATATAAAATTTGTTGGAAGTCCTGGTTACCTTCATAAATAAACAACATATATTGTACCATAACCATCCGCCTCTCTGCTTGTTTCCAGTCGTTCTCCTGTAGCAGGAGTGCAAAAGCTCTCCTCTTCCTCCAGACCAGCAATCCAGCTCTCCACTGACTTCTGCATCCCCTGCCAGGGCTGGTGACTGAAAGGCGCTAATGGAGTGCAGCTCCCCGGTTTTCGCCCCAGACAAATAAGTACACGGTTGCCTTTAAGAGAACGGCAATTTCCTAAACGCT
>VZTT01042146.1:45011-71993 GCA_013400855.1 Buphagus erythrorhynchus | reverse complement strand
CTTTGAGACACTTGAGATTTTTGTCCTCACCTCTTTGATCTTTCTTTTTTGCACTGAAATTGTTCTCTTTCAAATAGCACATTTTTGCATACAGCATCTCAAGTAAGCCATTTGACAAACTAGTTAAATATCATTAAATGGGTTAATCATATTTGAGAAATTGAGCTTGAATTATGTTGGCATGTAATATTGAATATGTAACAGAGGAGAGTAAAAATCCATATTGTACATGTAAATTAATAAAGCACAGAAGAGAGAAGGACATTGAAGAACAGTTTTGAAATATCCATTGATTTGTGATTTTGGTGATAACTAACAATTGTCTAAAACACTTCATATAAAGACCAACAAAACTGAGCAGAGGTGATTTTAATTCTGCTTAGCATACACAGTCTAAGAATTGTTGCAAATCCTTTGATAAATTCATCTTTTCATGTCTTGCCACTTGACAGTGTTCTCTAGTTACAAATACTCCTACTTCACCAGATGGAATAAGAATATGGGAATAACTTAGATTATTGTATGACCTGTGGAAAGTGAGAGAATGGTACATTTGAAAATATTGCTTCATTGGGATGAAGAACAGAGAGAATGTTTTAGGAAAACCCTCATGGATGGGCTACCACCTTCCTGTACTCCTCTAGCAAAGTGGGTGTGGTACAGGATGGTTGATATGCAGAGCACTTTAAGAAAGGTACTTTTGACCTGCATTTCAGAACTGATGCTCCCTGAGCAGTCACATTCATGTGTGACTCACACACACCTTGTACAGGTGTGCAGGGTGCATCCCTGAGCTACAGCAGAAAGGAATTCCCTTCTCCTTCCTGTGGGTTGTGAAGGCAGAATGCAACATACTCTTGAAAATGTGTCTAATACCACAGTGCCTCATGCCTCAGGACAGAGAAACAGAAGAGCCCAGTGTTAGACTGTGTTTAAAAATCAAATTATTTATAAGGAAGATTGAGGACAAATTTTATGCAGGTTTTTTAGCATAAATCATTCTCCTGAATTTAGCTTAGTGATGCTGGCACAATTTCTTTTTGTCTTTCAGCTCCTCTGTAGCCCTTTCTGAATTTTGTTCAGATAAAATATTTTCAAGTATTGTTTTGAGAGAGATCATGATCTAGCAGAAGGGGAAATAAATGCATCTGGCTAGACTCTTCTTCAACTAACCATGGCCAAGAAAGTCATTAAAGCAAATTAAAAACCAAACATGGTTTTCTCACTTCTTTACTAAATGCCACAGTTATTCATCTCTGAAAATGGACAAACACAATCTCAGTCAAACTGTCATTATGGAGAGGAATAGAGAAGTTATAATTTGAATGCTAATCAAATTCTTATTTATCAGTCTCATCTGTGCTGGTTTGGAAGGCATATGCCAACAAACTTAACATTTTGTCTTTCAAAGAGCAAAGTCTTGCTTGTCTTCTCTATAAGTGATTTTTAATACACATTATTAATGAAAGACAAAATAGAATACAATAAAATTAAAATATTGGTCTTGCTGAGGGCATGTCCTCTGAGACAATATTGACAGAAGGGCTGTATTACATCTGAATAGAAAAGATTTGATGGTAAAACTAGTTTGTGACGGAGAGGATTGCAGATTTTTGACATTTGCCTGAGGTACTTGATGACAGAAAAAGAATGATTGCAAAGATGAGTAAGACAAAAGTTGAATAAATTCCTTCAAGATGCATAAAAGTGCTTTGAAATCAGACTGTTTTATTGATTTATTTTCTGTAGTGGCACTACAAATACTGCCTGAATATCTGAAACTACTGGACAGTTATATGATATTATGTCTAGTACTCTTGAGATTCCCATGTGTGTCTTGTTTTCCAGTGAAGTTCAGTAAAACAATGTCTTTAGCTTTTGCTGTGCTTTAATTTAGTCTGTTACTTTAGGGGATATGGTTTTGACTTTCTTCACGTTAAAGGTAGTTGTGATACGTCATTTGGAAGTGCAACATGTCTTTCAATTGGTAAGCTTGTTAATGAAAAAAGGGAGAAATTCCAGGGGAAGAGAGACAGTGATGAAGGCAGAGCTGGGGCTGTTTTTAGCTCTGTGGTGTGGTGGTGGTGCCTGTTTCCTTGTCCTGCTGCCCCAGAAAGTGTGGGCTCCTTAAGTCCATGCACATACAAGGCATTAAGGATGGGTTAGCAAAGCAGAGCACACAATGGCAGCTGATGTGATTTGGCAGCTGCTGTGTGACACGAATCAGAGCTGTTTCCCCCATCTCTGCTGTTGCTGTGTCACTGCCAGAGTGGGGTCATCCAAGTCCTGGGCTCCAGCTTTCATCTGTACACACGCACTTACTTGTGGTGTTCAGCACTCCTAGACCTCAGGAACACCAAGCTCTGTGTCTTGCATAATAAACACATGATAACAGCATCTCGTGTTCATTGCTTTGTGTCCTTTGATGACAATCCTTGTTTCTGAGTGCAGAGCCCACATAAGCACAGGCCCGCCAGACCCATGTACAGCTGAAGCACTGCTGCCTGCTCATTTTAGGTGTTGATATTTTGGCTCCAAGAGGAGCTGTGTGTGAGCTAGAACAGCAGAATAATCAGAGTAATACAAGTAGTCCAGGGAAGCTGTGGCTGCTCCATCCCTGGAAATCTGTCTCCTGTAAGAAAATATTATTAGTCAATTTATTTAAAGGCTTTACTGATGCTAGTATTCAATAGTTCTAAACCCCTCCCCTCTGCTGTTAATATAATTAACTTACTTTTTAAAATACTTACTTGCCTTTAGCAAACTTTTCTAATACCTTTTTGCTATCTGAGATCTTTCTGAGAATAGGCTGCCTTTTATCATTGCCTTTGAAGAAACAACCTTACCCTAAAACTTCTCCAGATTCAAAACATGGATTTAAAGTGGTGAATTCAGGACATGGCCTGTGTAGAGGTGGCTTTAATAACTATAGTGCAATGCTTACTTTTCTGGGCAAATCCCTTCAGGGAGTTTATGGGTCACCAATAATGGGTATTTAGGAGAAAAGAAAGCATTGATTTTATGCCACAGTTGATGTTTGCCTTGCTTTTGGAGCTTTAGCCTAACCCAAGTACAATGAATGAAGGAATTTAATGCCTTTGGTTCTAGTAGGACTTAGAGTTTTCAAGTTGAGTTTCTTACGCAATATCTCCATTGACTTACACAGAGAAATCAGAATGATTTACAGTCACTGCTGGACTTTAGAATGATTCCCAGAAGTCTGAGCCCAGTAGTACTTCAATAAGCCACTGTAATAAGATATTTTATTGTTATGGCTTTGAATGTCCTGCAGTGTACGGTAATTCAGATATAAAATAATTAGAGGCAATTAAAGACCTTTATAGTAAGGATTACTTTCTGCTAATGGCAGACTGTTTGACTGGAGGAAAAATACTTCTAAAGTCATTCAGGGAACATGATAACTAGTGAAGGTGGGAAAAGGAGACTGTCTGAGATTTAAGTGAGAAGAAGCCTAAGAAGCCTAAATAGATGAGGACTTTTTCTTTCACCACACTCTCCTTTTCATTAAGTATCCCCCAAATTCCAATATATCTTATAAATTAAACATTTTTTTCATTAAAGATATTCATTAAACACAACAATAATGTACAACTTTACTTCATGAAAGGGTATTTCTCAACACATAAGAAGAAAAGATACAATGTTTTGTGTTTAGCTGCTGATTTTTGATAGAAGTGTTTTATTAAATGTATTAAAATCAATAATGTTAATTTTCCAACTTGGTCAGCAAAATGTTTTTAGTAAAATAGATATTTTATATACTTTTAAATAAAGTTCAGCAACCCTCAAGAGTCAGGAGAGAAGGCATTCAGCTTAGAATACTTGAAAAATATATATCACAGATATTCTAAGTCTTGAACACTTAGGATTACCATAGCCATTTCTAATTTACATTATGTTTGAAAAAAAATGCATTATATTGGTGATGTTACATCTGCCCTTGTGTGGAAGAGACACTCCAAAACTCTGAAATTCTAAAGTACTCTCTGACCTGTACTACAATTTTCTCCAAAAGCAGAGGACACAAGAGCTGGATAAACATGAGAGGCTTGTTATAAATTTGATAAACTGTTATTTTAGTTTATGCACAGATGAATAAGACTTGCCTACCGAGTTACAGAAGTACTACACATCTAACAGTAGTAGAACACACCTGATAGAGTTACCTAACTGCTGTTTCTTCCCCAAGAGCCCCCAAAAAAGTACAGTTTGTGCCCAGTATCTGAAACCTTCCTTTCAGTCCATTTCAAATTCTTATTGTACTCACTGCTGGTCGCTGCACTGCCTGTAACTCATTCTTGCCTGTTTCTTATTTGAAGAGAAGCTTGTATAGAAATAAAAAGCTATGAACAAAGGTAAAATGGGTAAAAATTTCTTTAGGTACAACTATGCATGTAAGATATTCCATGTCAGGCAGTTGTCTTTCTGAGATCCATGGCTCTGTCTCTCACAGCAGATTACTCTGCAAGAAGCCACTCATAAAGTTCTCCAAATAAGTGATTTTCTCTTTTATAGATAAACATGAAAATAAATGGTTTTACAAATATCCAGCAGGAGAGTTGTACAAATGTTACTGCATCCAACTGCTTTAATGCATCACCATTGAAAAGAATTCAGTTTTACCAAGCTGAGTGCAAACAGCATTGCCAGATCCTCACTACAGTGATGCTGGAGGAAAATACAGCTTTTAACACATAAACATTGCAAAGTAAAGAAAAATATTTGTGAGTCCATGAATAATGCAAATGTAAATGCAGTTTTTATGCGAAGCATAAAGACAAGCATATAACTTAAATATTGCTCTTTATGTGAAAATAAGCAATTTTGTGTGTGATTTCTTTCTAGCTGTCTTAAAATTAGTGATTATTTCTCCTCTGAGAACTTTTTAAATCAAAAATTATAAAATTTAATCCCTGCAAATGGGCTGTAATTGCAAATTTTAGCAATACTTCTGGAGAGAATCTAAGTACGAATTCTCTCTGGCATCTTTTTATAATCTCAAAAGTAAGAACCTTAATTTCCGATGTTATATGAATGGCTGACACCTATGGAATAAAATCCTTTCTGTATCCATATTTTCTAAGCTGAAATACTTTGACAGAGAGTGGAAAATTTATGACATTACAGAAACTATAATTTAGGGTATAGTGATGTGAGTCATCCAGTACAAGAAATGTAACTATAGTTGTAAACATAAGTAAGAAAGTTGTGTGCATTAAAAACGTAAAGCAATTGAGAATATTTCCTAGACTTCTTAGTGATGCTCCATTTATCTAATTTTGTGCAGTATTGCAGCAGGTATACCTGCTGCAAAATCCTGTACATCCTCATATCTATTCAGAATTTACTGTGATCTCCTGGAAAGGGGAAACAGAGTCACTCTCTAAGCGTTCTAAAACTTACACTGAGGTGAAAAGAATCAGTTTTTTCTAGTTTTGCTGATGAAAGGAAGTGAAGCATTATCTTATTGAATTAAAAGGCAGCACATGTAAAACATTTAAATTACCACTATGTCAACCACAAAAGCTCTTGTCTTTAGATCATGATATCAGTATCCAATTCCTACAGTGATTCTTCAGGCAATCACTGTTCTCAGAAAATCCTTCCCTTATTTTGTAAAGAGTCATGAGTCTGGAAGCTGATTTTTTCCTCTTTAGCTGAAGAAATGGGAATTGGAAACAAATACTTTGTTCACTGTTGTTCCAGGCAAGAACATGAGTGTTTATCACTATAATCACAGCTAAGAAGACTGAAAAAGATGAAGGAATCTCTTTAGATCTGGTAAACTTTATATCCTCAATTAGATTTTGACTTCCCTAACTACGTTTATATGCAAAAGAAATTCTCTTTTTCTTTACTCTTTATTAATTTCATATTAATTTCATAATTTCATATTTAAAAATAAAAAATTAAATTATTAAGCAAACATTATAATGCTGAATTTACTTAGGTAATTTTACAACTATATGTATTAGCATCTTTTCTATATTAGATTGCTTTACAGTCTTAAACGCAAGGGAAAATAAGCTTTGAAAAACCTATTCTTATATTGATAACTGCAGTGTCTCTAGTGAAACTCTCCAGGTTCTTCTGGCTTACACTTGATTTGCTTTAATAATGGTTATGGGGAATGAAAAACTATTGAAACTGCATTTTTAAATGCCTGGCAACAGACAGGTGGAAAAGACTTAGAATTACTATTTTTCATTACTGAGGGCCCCTCAGGACTGCACAGGAAAGAATCCTGTCTGCCCCAGATAAAAGTCTCCCAGCAGTTTAATGTGCCTATCAGTTGTGCTCAGCAGCCCGGAATCATCATATTGCAGCTATTGAATAGTTCCAGACCATATGCTCAGAAGGATGGGAAATGTGTCACACTTCCAAAGAATGATGATGAAGAGCATTAATATGCTGATGAAGAAGGAAAAGAAAAATAGAGAGAGAGAAATTTTGAAGAAGCAAACCCACCTGTGTTACTGAGCCTGACAGATATGCTGTACTAACTCTTCTATTTCATGTATAAGTTTGAGTTACCATGAGGCCTACATAACATGGAATTACTTGGTAACTTCCTTTCTCTTCCTCTGCCAATATGTTCTCTCTTGATTTTTTTAGACAGAAAAGAGTTAAATCAGAATCCAAATGTCAACAAAAGATGCAATGAATGTTATATCCAGCTGGCAGCCTGGAAATTATTTGTGTGCATTTGGGGTCTAATTACTGTACAACTGAGTGATGGACCAAGTACTGCTTCATTCATATTAAATAACACACTGGGTGTTTGAAGGAGAAGTGCTAACGAGAGTTCTGAGAAAATGGGAGAGCACTAAGAAAATACATTTCATACAGATTTTATCCTTTCTAAAACAATCACAGTGACATCATCACATGATATACGGAGAGTGGATGAACAAATGCAAAACCGGTCACAAGGAGCTGATCTTGTAGCCAGCTTTTTCTGGTGCCTCATCCACTGGTCTTTAATGCACAAAACTGTAGAACAAGTTAGGAGTTGGTATAAGCAGATGCAATTCCAGCAACTTCTATATTTACCATGGACAATCTTCATATCTCTCCAGTTTTTTTATAAATTCTACTAACCTGTATAGAAGAGGAGCAGAAATGCAGTATGTGAAGAATTCCAGAGTAGTTGTTTAAACCAACAGAACAAAACATCAAGAAATGGCTGCAAAAATGAGGTCTTTTAATCAATGAAAACAAACATGTATGTATTTAATGATCTTCTCTGATATCATTACAGCAATAATTTTTCATAACATAAACACAGATGCACTGAATTTTCCAGGATTGTGAGGTACAATGGTTTGTACAGTGTGCTTTTCTAAAGAGCACTGAAATCAAATTCACAGATTCAGACAGCTTTTAAGAACTGAGTAGTCTGCAGGCTGAATACATGTCTTAGTTTGGGAGGATGCTCTCATTTTCCTTTATCACTGTAACAAAGGTCACTGATTAACAATGCATTCAATTGTTATGAGATAAATTACAGGATTTTTCACATTTCTTCTTTTTTATGCCATACTTCTGGCTTTCTGATTACTCATGAATTTTCCTGAGTACTTTCCTCTATTCCCAAATAAAAAGTAAGGTTATGTATTTTGTTTTAGTCTGTATGAGCTTAAGTTCCAGCCTAGTGGAACTAAATGAATATTGGTTTTGATTGTGTAGAGAAGAGTACAGATTATAATTTTTTAAATATAACCTCTTAACATGAGGCATATTCTCTAAAAGTAGTGCCTCCCTCTGATTTGTGATTATTAGGGCTTGGTTATAGTTTGTAAAGAAGATGTCCAATTGCTGATTTGGGATCAATAGTTTCTACCAAAAGACAGCAAAGGAATAAACATAATGCATTTTGACTTTGGTTTGCTTCTCTTCTGAACTGTGTTTGTACTGTTCAAGAAGGACAGTCAAATGTGTCCATTCTGTTCCTTAAGATTCATAATACTGTTGGTAGACCTTAATTAACTTTAGTGATCAGCTAGATATGGTGGGTTTGTTTTTATGGATTGTTATCAGCATAACTGTCCTGTATTACTCTGAGGATCCATCCCAGGGTGATGAGGGAGCTGGTAGATGAGCTTACAAAGCTGCTGTCCATCATTTACCAACAGTCCTGGCTCACTGGTGAGGTCCAAGGGGACTGGAAGCTGGCCAGTGTGACACTCATTCACAAGAATGGCTGGAAGGAGGATACAGGAAACTACAGGCCTGTCAGCCTGACCTCAGTGCCCAGCAAGATAATGGAATAGATCATCTTGAGTGCCATCTCACAGCACCTACAGGATGGCCAGGGTATCACACCCAGCCAGCATGGGTTTAGGAGGGGCAGGTCATGCTTGACCAACCTGATCTCCTTTTATGACCAGGTGACCGCCTGGTGGGTGCAGGAAAGGCTGTGGATGTTGTGTACCTGGACTTCAGCCTGGACAGGCCTTTGACACTGTCTCTGACAGCAAACTCCTGGAAAAGCTGGCAGCCCACAGCTTGGACAGGAGCACTCTTTGCTGGGTTAAGAACTGGCTGGATGGCCGGGCCCAGAGGGTGGTGGTGAACAGTGCTGCATCCAGCTGGCAGCCAGTCACCAGTGGTGTCCCTCAGGGGGCTGTGCTGGGGCCAGTTCTGTTCAGTATCTTCACTGATGGTCTGGACAAGGGGATTGAGTCCACCATCAGTAAATTTGCAGATGACACCAAGCTGGGAGAATGCTTCAGTCTGCTGGAGGGTAGGAGGGCTCTGGAAAGGGCCCTAGACAGGCTGGATGGATGGGCAAAGTCCAACAACATGAAGTTTAACAAGGCCAAGTGCTGAGTCCTGCACTTTGGCCACAACAACCCCCTGCAGAGCTACAGGCTGGGGACAGAGTGGCTGGAGAGTGGCCAGGCAGAAAGGGACCTGAGGGTACTGACTGACAGCTGAATGAACATGAGCCAGCAGTGTGCCCTGGTGGCCAAAAAGGCCAATGGCCTATCAGAAATAGTGTGGCCAGCAGGAGCAGGGAGGTCATTCTTCCCATGTACTGGGCACTGGTGAGGTCACACCTTGAGTGCTGTGTCCAGTTCTGTCCCCTCAGTTTAGGAAGGACGTTGAGACGCTTGAGCGCGTCCAGAGGAGGCAACGAGTCTGGTGAGGGGCTTGGAACACAAACCCTGTGAGGAACAACTGAGGGAGCTGGGGTTGTTTAGCCTGGAGAAAAGGAGACTCAGGGGTGACCTTATCACTCTCTACAACTTCCTGAAAGGTGGCTGTAGTGAGGTGAGGGTCGGTCTCTTCTTGCAGGCAACAACTGACAGAACCAGAGGACACAGTCTTAAGCTGCACCAAGGAAACTTTAGGTTACATGTTAGAAAGAAATTCTTCACTGAAAGAGTGATTGGGAAATGGAATTGTCTGCCCAGGGAGGTGGTGAAGTCACCGTCCCTGGAGGTGTTTATAAAAAGACTGGATGTGGCACAGTGCCATGGTTTAGTTGATGAGGAGGTGTTAGGTTAGGTCATAGGTTGGACTAGATGATCTTAAAGGTCTTTTTCAAGCTAGTTCATTCCATGATTTTGTGATTCTGTGTGAGCACGTTGTTGCCATCGATGTCACTGAGGAAATATTTTGTCTTTCCCACTTCATGTTTTCTTCAGTTTATGAGAATATCTTTTCAATTTGTATGGGATGAAGGTGTCAGTAATTATGAGTGACAGGTATGGAAATCAAACAAGAGTATTCCACTTCAGACAATTTATGAACAATAAACATGGAAAAGTAGCTTTTGTGTCTTTAACTTATTCAGCAGTGTTTACTTTTCTACGCAATTCCTTGCTTTCAGTTTTTTTTCAGGTTTCCAAATTGAAGTTTACTCTTTCATTCTCTCTGCTATACTAGCAAATTTCCATTTCAAACCAGTGAACAAACCAACTTAATAATTTCTAAATGGTTGTCTGTTTTCTGTAGATCTATATGATGGAGTCACCTGCCTTTCATGACCTGTACTTTCCAACATCTTTGGTCTCATTGGGTGCCTCTCAGAGATGTGAAATACCTAGTTTGAAAAAGTCAGATGTTTCACCACTCAGCATATGTTTGCTTTTCTTACCAGAGCTGATACATATCACTGAAAGTTAAATTTCAAGGTGAACTTCTCAGAATCTTTTCACCAGGATGGTGAACACACTGTGCTATTTACAGGTTGCAGTGTGCTGCTTAGTGCCCACTTCCACAGAATCAGTTGGGGTTGTGTTTAACAGAGAAGTGATATTATGTCAAAAGGCCTGGACTTCAATCTGTGTTTGACCATGCAACTTGTAGTAAATTTTCTTAAGTTTCTTGACACTTGTTCATTGTGCTCAAAAGAAATCTTGCCTTTATCTGGAGCAAAGACAAGTGTTACACTTGCTGTAGTTAGTTCTTTAAGACAGAAGAGTGTGAAGCTGGGTAATAATAAATGGAAACTGTACAGGTACTTTGTGTGCTGAAAGCTTTTTCTGGAGAAATGATTAAATGCATTGAATTCCACATCTGATCAATATAAAAAGAATTCTGGCTGTTGCTGGACCCGGCAAACATTTTCATCAGATTTGCCTTCAATCTGTAGTGAGACATGTTTACAGAACTAATTTCTAAATGCTTCTCTTATCAAAGGAAAATTTTATTATTTTTGACAAAAAATTTCTATCTCCTGAACTGCATTATTTAAAATTGAAATAAAAAGCTATTTTCTTTTAGCTCCTTTGACAACTCCCTCAGAACCTTTCCTTGAATAAAATATATTCTGTTTGATTCAAACAGGCGTGCTTTTGGCACTTTATGAAGTATCATTGTAACACAACAGATTTTAATTTTTTTCACATTATCACCTTTACTCTAATTGTACCAGAGCTTCCTATGTGACTGATTTCTTTGTTCAGAATGTGGCTTTCTCTCAAATAAGAACCTGAACCAGAATTTTTGAATTTATGGCACGCTTGTTAGAAAGCCAGCTGCACTGCATAGCCCTGTAGCTGCAGGTAACAGCTACTGAGCAGGGATGCAGGTAGCAGACACACACGGCCACGTGTGTGGGATCCCTTAGGGGCTACATCCACGCCTTCCTGTTCAGCTAAACCAGAACCATCACTAAAATCTGGGGCCAAGAGTAGCAGAAGGACCTTCATCCCCTCTGAGTCACAGAGCAGCTTGTTATGTTCACCCTGTGCACTGCACAGCTGCAGGAATGACAGACATGGGGCTGCAGATATAAGGCAGGGAAACAGCAGTTCAAGGGACCTGCTCTGTTATAATCAAAATTTCCAGATGTTAATGCTTGTTTTCTTTTGGTCCAAAAGTAATCTGTTTGAATCTTAGAATTGGAGCATTCTGCCTTCCTTGCCCCTCAGCTCCTATTTCTTCTTTCTGCCTGTATCTCATTGCAGTAGTCCACCTTCTGGAGCACTTTCTTTCACCTTTGACTTTACAGGGAATATGGCCTGGCAAAAGTCATGCCTTTCTGCCAGTTCCTCCTTCAACTTTATTTCATCAGAGTCAGACGTAAGTGTGATAATAGTAAGTGCAGTTACTGATATATTTTCTTGATTTTGAGATTGGACCATCTAATTTTGCAGCTTTTGAAGTGCATTGCTAGCTCAGATGGGAAACATTTTGTAGAAGTTTGTATTTGAAGGTGCCAATGAAATAAGAAATAAATAAACAAAATTCAAATTCTTCTCATTTTAAGGTGGTTCACTATTTAGCCAGAAAATTGAAAGACTGCAACAGTACATACTAGAGCTTTTTGTTTATTTTGATGTTACTGTATGTCAGTCTAGGTTAGAGTTACTTTGTGAGTGTGAAATTAGACACTAAAAGAATTAGTGGACTATATTGCAATTTTTTTCTTCATAAAGAGAGTAGTAAATGGGGTCATTCTTCTGTTTACTTAATTTTGATATTGTATGACTTTGTACATTTTCTCTCTATATGTAGACAGGAGGGATTGAGGCCAACACTGTGACCAGAACATTCTTGCACAGTGATATGGATTCCTCAATCATTCTAGTTTGGGAATGAGAACTATCAAGGCAGCAGTTTAGTCCGTGCAGCCAAAAGGTACAGAATTACCCATCTGTCCACTGAGTTCTGAAAGATGGCATTTTAGGACAAACACTTGTTTGCTTTTCAGTAACATTGTTCTTATTCTTTATTCTTTTGAATACAGAATCATATTGATTTAGATAAAATTTAGGAGAAAAAAAGGCTTCATGAAAGGATCGCTGTGATATGCATCAACAGAGTGTTAAATATATGGAAGTATTTTGCAAGATGCAGTGAAAAGCTGCACTGATCTGTTGCCTACTTTCCCCTCCCCATTCTAGCTGCTTACATACTTTCTTCCTTTAGGAGTTAAACAGGATACTTTTGCTTAGTCTGAACTGCTCATTCACTTAAATAATTTTATCAGTGCTGAATCAAACTGAGTGCTAGAGATATGTAAGTTCTGCATCCTGTTGCCAGCCTTTCATCCATTTTTTCACTTGCTTGACCAAATATGAGACAGACAGGTGTTTGCAATGTCTGGTAAAGTGGATAATGGAAGGGGCCTCCTTAGACTCTGCAAAAGAGCTGTGTGAAATGTTGATGTTACTGTGTGGGACAGCTTGTGCATGTGGGCAGGGAGGGGAGTGCAGGCATTATCAAAGACAAATTTGTTTTAGCATATTTGGTATTGTATCAAAAACATTTTCCCCTCAGAAATAACAAGAAAATTGCATATGGATGAGGGGTTCTATTGTACTGTTGATGGTTTGTATTATGGTGTACACATTCTTTCTTCACTCTGCTCAACACTACACCTGATAGGAGTGTATTAAGTAAAGTGATTTTGTTTTGTCTTTGTTTCTCAGAGAGATACAATGACTATGATAGAGTTTATTTGTTTCTAGATAACACTGTGTTTATATGTTTGATATGAAAGTCAGTATGAATAGATGTGCTCTGTTCTTGGAACAAAAGGTAAAGAGATTTGTCTCCCCAGGCTGAGACTGAGTTCCTCAGTTCGTGGAGCACTCTGAGAGTACTTTGATGAGAAATGTTTAATTGTAAATAAGATCCCATAGTGTAAGAGGAGCAAACTCATCATTAGGCTTCATCCTTATGGTCATCAAATGCCCTGAGTCCAAGCCATCAGGCACTGATAGTAAGATCTGTGTGGAACTTCAATTTTATACAGCTGAATATCGGTGAGAAGTAACTTTAGATGGAAAAGCCTTATGTGCTTCTCTGCATCAGTGTTATTGAGGAAGGACAGTGAGACATTTTGGACAGCTGGAGTTTAAAAGCCATGGTAACAGAAGTTTTATTTTTAACCTGATCACCAAGAGGTGAAATAAGTTGTTCATTTAATCTTTAGTAATTTGGTCTATGCTTAATTTGGTGTCCCTCATTTGCTGACATCAGAAATGAAGCACTTTGTTACATGTGCATTCACCACTGTGCCACCGCCTGGGTGTGCAGACATGCACACGCTTCAGCAAAGATAATTTGGGGTGATAGTTTTGGTTGGTTGCATTTGGGTTTGTTTGTTTGTTTGTTTTAATGCTTTTAGTGAGGATTTGGGCATTTTTGCCCCCACAGATTCTGACACGCACACACACACACACACATACACACACATATATATATATCTANTTTGTGTTCTAACAGAACAATTTCACAGCATGATCTTCTAATCTTGAAACAAAACCAAGAAAAAGCCTCTTAAAATGGTTTGATTGTTCATTTTGCAGATGATATTTTCTTAGGCATATTATATATATATATTTTTTTTTTTTTTAACAGGAGTAATGGTGATGAAAAGAGTTATGATTGCCTTTTTTAATAGAAGGTGCCTATTGTATAGCACCTTAGTCAGATTAATTCAGTCCAACCTTCAGTGGAAAGGACAAGCTTTAAATAACATATCTCAGGTTCTGCTGATTTTGTTTAAAAGGAAAAACAAATGAGGCTCAGCTATATTTCTTTACAATTCAAAGAATTTAAACATTACTATCTGCCTTGAAATTATAAAGTATTCTGTAGTGCATTTACCCTGACGTGTATTTGTAAACATGTCTTATATAACTCCTGTAAATACTATATCATGATAAAATGTTGTTTCAAAGACAAATTTGGTCTTAAATGCTCCTACTTTAGGTAACCTTAGCCAGACAAACACTGTCTATATGGTTATGTTATTCTTTTGATGAAGCTCAAAGCGGAGCTGTAGGAGGAGAGTTGTAGGTAGGAACATAATATGTATGAAATGATCAAATACATAGCTTACACTACAAAACAGCATAAAACCCAAAAGGTATTTTTAAATCCTCTTGCTCAGGGATTTCTGAATGTAATTCTGTATCTTCTCACCAAGATACAAATATTCTCTGTGTATTACTCTAATTAAGCAATATTACATACAGCTTAAATCTATTTTGAAAATATGTTTAATTTTAATAAATATCACCATTCAATTTCCAGATATGTTTTGTGTCTAGAATCTAATAAATACAGCTTGCTGAGCTTGGTTGAGTGTTCAGCAGCCTGGTAATTTTCCATTCTGTGTCCTGGGGTTTTTTGTAGGTTCTCTTTGTTGAAATATTTAAGTAGCAGACTAGAGGAGATAAAGGCCAAATATTGAAAAGGTGTAAAGCATTGAGATAAATTTCAGTAAAAATGGCCAAGACAGCATAATTTAGATGCCCCACTGCAGCAAGAAATGTTCTTCATTTCAGTATAACACTGACATTTTTGTTATGAACATTTATTCTTTCTATGGGATAGGCTCAGTAGGAAATATCATGGTTTTTTAGACTGCTTGAACATGCACAGGCCAATTAGCAGCGGTTGCTCCACCAGGACACCTGTGGCTGACTTCAGTCCTACCGGTGAATTGCTGCCGGCTGGGCACAAGTGAGGCAGAGCTGCCGGGGGAAGCAGCTGGTGGCGCTGAGGCAGCACGCACCCTGGGCGTGCCTCGGGAACGCTGTTCCCCCGGCTCTGGCTGGCCGTGCGGGCCCGTGCCCGTGCGGGCCCGTGGCCGTGCCTGTGCGGGCCGGCGGCCGTGCGGGCCCGTGGCTATGTGTGCCCGTGGCCGTGCGGGCCCGTGGCCGTGCCTGTGCGGGCCCGTGGCCGTGCGGGCCCGTGGCTGTGTGTGGCTGTGTGTGCCGGTGGCCGTGCGGGCCCGTGGCCGTGTGTGCCGGGGAACACCCAGCGTGCTGCTGCAGCCTCCGCCGAGCAGGCTCGGCTCTGCTGCCCGCGGGTGGCGGCGGTGCGGAAAGGGGCGGCTGGAACGTCCCAAACCGGCCTTGAGCTCTGTGTTCCTACCCCAGCCACGAGGCTTCTGGTCTGAAGGGAGTAAAATTGAACCCTTCTTGTCTTCATGTGGGCAGAGAAAACGGATTTTTATAGGGTTTAGCCCCCGGAGCTTAGGTTTTGCAACAATTAGTTTTCTGGTTTGTTTTATTGAATTTCTAATTCCATGTAAAATAGGAGCAAGAGGTATTTTGGAGGTACTTTCCTATGACGACTTTGCTTCTAAGGTTAAGAGCCATATTAGAGATGTAGGACAATTAGAAGGGGAATGAAATTGAAACACTGGATTTGAGTCCACAAGTGAGCAAATATAATGGAGGAAGAAAATTACTGTGTGTTCTTCTTGCCTGTACTTAAAATATTGAGTACAGAAATGTATCATATATATGTGTGTCTTTTTTCTCCTCAGTCTTTTTTTTTTTTTTCAAGGCATTATCATCTGAATGGTTCAGCATATTTAAGCTTTAAGTTAATATCATTTAAATTTTGAGATTTAAGTTACCACTAATCCAGGTGCCAAAACCCTACGCTGACCTTCCCCTGAGTGCATCAAAACATTTAGTGTGACTCAAGATAACACTTCAAAATGTAGAAATAGTATAATTTGCTGTAACATATTTCTATATGGAATCAAAAACTTTCACCTGCCATCTGGTGGAAAAAAAAATGAAAAGCTACAATATGTGAACCTCCTAACTAAGGACTACACCTGTTTTCTACTTGCTAGTAGTATAGAAATGCACACTGCTAGTTCTATATAAAGAAGATTTTGCACTTACATTCCTGACTTATTTTTTCATATGCTACAAGAATAAGAATTTTTTGATCCTTTTTGGTCCTTTTTCCTTCCATATCAATACAGCAAAAGAGTAATTGCATTCACCAGTTCTTCATATTTGCTTGAATATAAACCATCTACCCTTCATGGTCAGAGCATGCTCATAGGAAATAAAACAAGGCAGATATGATAGGAAAACAGAAAAATGTATCGATTAGATGCTCTGGGAGATTTGGTTCTACAGTAATATCCAATCACGTCACCTGCAGTACACTAAATAAGTTCTAAAAGTTTTTAATATTCCATATCACAGATAAATCACAGAGGAGATCACTGGCTGCAGCAGTACTCTCTTAATCAGGTATATTGCTATAATGAGCAGTATATTCTTTCATTAGAATTATGGTTTTGAAAATAGGGTAGGAAAAAGTTCTTAACTTTGCTCTTAGGAGAAAAGTTTCACTTAAGGCTGGGAAATTTGTACTACTGCCAGTGTATAGTTAAGTTTTAGGTGTGCATTTCAGTAAGAAACAAGTAGCTACCAGCTCTTAATTGTGATAGTCCCACAGCAGGGACAAGAGCACTGTGTACATTTGAGCTGGGTCCTCTTTGGGTATGTGTGCTAGTAAATGTTCCAGTTAAGGAAGCAATTTTACTTTCATGCTGGACAAGTGAAAACAAGCAATAAAGCAGTGAGATTAACTTTCATGTTTTTACTAGCATCTTTGAGATTAAAACTCCTTTTACTACAAACTGAGGAAGTAGACTCTGAATATCTTAAAGATAACAGATGTGAATCAACACGAATTTTTTCACCCATTTCAGTAAGCTAGCATCTTCATAGTCTAAAATAACTGCAGTGGCAGCATTTAATTAGGGTTTAGCCATAATCAGGAGTAAAAAGCAATGTTGAATTTATGATGTGTTAACTACCCACATTAATTTGTTATGTGGAAAAATCTGAAGCTGATTAGTTAACACCTATAAAGAATTTCCTTTTGGGCACTAGGTTGTCCACGTGGGAGCTCAGCAGGAATACCAATACACAATCTACCCAATAGTTTTCTGAAGAAAAAAAGTCTCCCTATGAGCTTTTGGCCTTCAGAAGATATTTATACTGAGCTATTCCATCTCCTCTGAGAGATGGAAATGTCCACAGTCTATATTGATCTCAATGCTTTTGTAAAGATTTTGTTCTTTTGTAGTTCTAGGCAATATTAAAAGTTTGGGAGTTTTACCTGCCCCTTAGGTTTTGTTCTAGTACACAGGGGATTAATTTTGGAGGATATAATAGGTCTTAAGCTTGTCAGTCTTCACTATTTATTAAACCATTAAACTGTTTTCAAGTTGTTTAATAAATAAATGATGACATTTTAAAATGTCAGCAGGAGTCAATGAAATCTTCCAGACTCAGAAATTATATAAGCTCTAAACATGCTTGGTTCTGATTTGTCCAACACAGAAGTGAGGTGCCTGTGCACTTTTTGAAGATGGAGGTTAAAGATCCAGGATTGGCCCTAGTTACATTTTGTGTAGCTTAATTTTTTGAGCACTTTATTTCATTGTTTCAAATAATCTCACATCAGTCATTCCAAACACCATTAACAGGAAAAAAACAAACAAATAAAAATACCCCCTATACCAGCAAAGACCAGTGATGGGAAATGTAACACCAGGTTAATTCAGCAGTTTTATAGAGGCAAATAACACCTAAGCTTGGAAAGGGGTTAGTCTTTGTATTGCTTCCAAAGCAATGAAAACTTAATGGAAATGGAAGTTTGTAGAATCCATTCTTCTTCTTCTTCAACCGGTTACAGTCTGCAACACTGATGCAGTAAATTACTAATCTAAATATTTGGCTTTTCCAAAGATCACTGCCTTTTACCTGAAAGGGATTATTAATCTAATTTTATTTTGATTGGCTTTAGTCATCAGGATGACTTCAGGGTGCAAGTTATCTGTACTGTGTAACAGTTTCTTCCTTGCAATGAGCTTGTATGTTTAGGAAAGGTTTCACAGAGACTTGCTGCTGTTCAAAGTGTTGTTTCCACTTCTATTTCCTTCTCCAAGTCCATTAAATAGCCATTAATTTGTAAATTTTTTTCCCAGCTGATATCTTGCAATGTATTTTTCTCATTAAATATAGTATAAAAATGAAACATCCAAATGCTATAATGCATTTTTCACTCAACACTTATATTGTCTGTCTGAGCATGTTGGTCTTATGCATTTAAATAATTAATTTTTTTTTCAGTATCTAGTGATATTCTTTGCAGCTGATATTTTCACATGAAAATTCAATTATTTTTGTATCTCTGAAAGATGTGGGGTGCATAATAACTTTGATAATTAACCCAGTGTTTGGCAGTATATTGAAAGTGATGTTTAAGAATTACAATTCAATTGCTTTTTGTTGCAGTCTTTGCAATCTTACAGCTGACTGGCATTCTTTTTGTTTGGTTGGTTATTGTTTTACTTGAGATCCTGAAGATTCTTAAATATAATGCCAGTTTTCCATTACTGAACAACAAGATTTTGGTATAGTCTTAGTTTTGCTAAAATAACTAATGAATATGCAGGGTGTAAATGCTAAATAACATAATTATAATATTAAATGAATATTTAGTACAGGAAATGGCACAAAAAACTACGTTTCATCTACCTTCATGCAGTTACCTGCTTGATCTGGGTGAAAAGATGATTAAATATTGCATTAGGGGATTTATTACCTAAAACTATTTGGTCTGTGAAGGAAGGGGGATATTGGAAGCAGCTGCTGTTTCAAGTAAGTATCAGGTACAAAAATATGTTTGGGGAGCTGTGGTTAAGTGTAAAATATAAGAAAATTGACTAAAATCCAGTTAAATAATGGTATTGACATTTCCTCATGGCACGCTGTATTTTACTACTGAAATCAGGGAAAATCCAGAGGCCTCATCATCTAAAAAAGGAGCTATATTTCCTTTGGACGTACAATAGCAGGATCTTCATAAAACCGGTGGTCTGGTAATTCCTAAAATGTCTCCTGATGTTAATGGAAAATTGTGAATGCTCTTCAGTAGTCACTGTACCAAATAATGGTGGTCAGATTGTTTCTGTTAACTGAAATAAATTATACCATACTGGTATGTTAATTAAAAGATGCTTTCCTTCCTATCCCTAATCTCAAAGATGATCTATCTCACCTGTTTTCAAACACTTAAGGAAAATCTGTGTCCAGAAGCACCACAATTCCTTTTCTGTCAATGGATCTCTTCTGTTCATTGGACAATGCTGTCAGGAACCTGGTGTGATTCTTCAGCCATTGAATGATGGCTATGAGGAAGAACATGCAGAATATGCTTAAACATTGTCGTTTCTCCTAGATTTTGTAATGTGAACTAATTTTTGGAAGAAGCAATTGATGTTTGTCTTGGAAGTGAATGTCAAACAAGGAGCGCAAACATTCTCTGCAACTCATTGTAAATCAGGCTCTTAGATGGATGTGTTTTATTCCACCCATTCTTCAACATTAGGTTAAACTGCAGAGAGTTGATGTATAATGTGGATTTGATATTGTAGTTATCTGTAATTCCTGTGTATTTATATTGGAATCTTTGCAAAAGAGAGCAAGAGAAGCTTCATTGTTCTGCTGAGTTGCCTACAAGATACAGTTAATGGTTAAACAAACATTTTACTTTTAGGTCTGTTCATATCTTTCTTCAGATATAATTTCCATAGATGTTCCAAAATGTGAGCTTTCTAGGAGGGAAAGTGAACTTTTTTACCTTAATAACCCCTGAATCTCTAGAAAACTCCGATGGAGAAACATTTACAATACTCTTCATTCACAGAAATTAATGACCTAGCACTCCAATTCTCAGTGGTGCTCCTGGGCACAGGAAATCATTTACGTATTTTCTTTCACATTAATGTAGGATAACTCATTTTCAGCCTCACTGGAACAGTCTAAATACTCCTTATTTCATTAGAAAATTACTGTTCTCAACACGTCAGGGAACATGTAACTAACAGTTACAGATAGCACATGTCACCTTCAGTGAGAGAACAGCAACCATAATTAAAAATATCTTATAAAAAACAAAAATTATGTCAGAAATAATACTTGTTTACATTCTCTAGAAGTTTGCTATTTTACTTTGTCTGGCAGCTTGACCTTTTCTTAATTTTACTTCTGAAATACATAACTTTTTTTCCTAAATAATAAAGGAATAACTTTTCTTTTTAATTTTCCTTTCTTTTTTCTTTTTTTTTGCGTGGGGGTTGGAGTGGTAGGAGTTATTAGTGAACTTATGTAGGAGCTAGAGAAGCAAATATGGCCATGTAGAAGCAGTTATAAAACAGTTCAAAATGTAAAGAAATGGAAGATATTTCTTATTTGCATGAATAAGTCACAGATTCAGTTACAAAAAATTATAAATGGAATTAATATAAATAAATTCTAATAATAGAATATCTATGGGTTCAGAGAAAAAATAAAACAGCACAAAACAGAAAATGGAAACCAGCACCTTAAAAAGTACTTTTATTCAATATTTTTAAGGATTTATTAAAGGAAAAGATGGCATATGACACATCCAATAGTAGCACGTGTTCTGATTAGTGATCACCTGAATGCTCTGATGCGTTTTGCTCTCAAATAAGTGAGCATTACTGAAGAATTTTTTTTCCTTTTTACTGAGGAAAATAGAACAAACAAATAGAAGCTTGTGATTTTCCCACTGGGATCTCAGTTCAAGAAGATCAGTGTGTTTTACAAGATACTAAACTTGTTTCAACGGATACTTTTCCCCCAAAACTGTTCAGGTAAGTGTTACTGTGAGTTCATGCTTAAGAATCTCATACAAACAAGACCCCCTATATCCTTATGAGATGGATCTACTTCATTTTTTTCAAGTTGCAAGCTATGAAGTTGGAAACAGTATAATTGTTTTGCTGGGGACAATAGAGAGCCAGGAGGAGCCAGGCTTGGAAATAGTTCAGGTGAAGAATTAAGATCAGTGATCACCTTTTCAAGAACTGCTTGTGGCCAGAGTTTCACACCAGGACTGTGTGGTTGTACTTACCTCCCTGAGTAGTGGACAAGGACAGATGTTCAGGAGACAAGTTGCCTTGGCAGTTGGGATATGGGGGAGAAATGCAATTTCATTGTTGTTCTTACAGTATTGTGAGAGGACATTTGCCATTGTGAGACAAAGGCATTTCTCCACTTCTGAAATAAAATGGCCAAAAGATATTTGAAATGAGCCAGTTATATGAAATTTATTACTGCAATCCAAAACTGCCTTTCCCCAATTGTTCATTTTCCTTTGACATAAACCTATAGACTATGCAGATTCCAACTTGCTTACAATTCAGGTAACTTCTACAATGGAAGAATAAGCCTCTTAACAAGATTGAATTTGCTATTGCACAAGTTGCAAGCTGAACAAACAGAGATTGGGCAAATTTCTGTTCATTCCTGTGCCTCTTTTAAAAAACAAATACCATTTTAATATAAATGGAAATGAGAGCAGTGTTAGTGTGGACATAAATCTTGATCTATTGTAACCTAATAATGAAAGCCACTCTGTTCAGAGTCTAGATAAATGAAATAAAGTCATAGGGTGCTTTGGGTTTTTTTAATACAAATAAGAAACATCACTTTTAACTTAGATTTGTCTCCTTTTATTTGCTCACTGTGATTTTGGACAATGCCATTATTTATGGAAAACCAGTTGTTAGTCTCAGAAGGAAAGCACATCACCCTATTATACATGATGTGTAATTGTTTCTGGTAAAAGAGAAAAGTAATGTGGCAAGATATTTGAAAAGAAAGTTTCCTGGCTGACTTCATAAACTTTAATATTTATATAACCTTTAAGCAGTCAAGAGACTATGCCTAATGACAGTCAACTAACAGCTTGACCTTTATTGAATGGAAGAATGGTAGCACACTTACAGGAGTTTCATTTCAACAGCAACCTAATGTTGAATTTTTTTGGGCTATTAATGTACACTGAGCACACTGAAATTCATCTGGAGCCTGGAAATGTATTATTTCCATTAAATAAGTCCTGCACAACTGAAGAATAGAGGATTTAAAAAGCAGTCACCTTCAGATTCTGTAATTCTATTTTGATAATCTTGTTACAAATTAAATGTGAAATATCTCAACTTCCTAAAAATATTAGAAGGGGTACATATACAAATTTGCTATTACCATATCCAAAATCTTTATGGTAATTACCAGTTCAATAACTTGTATGTGTATGTAAAGCCTAAACACTGTTATTTTTCCTCTGCCTTTCATAGAGGAATTAATCATACTGTCACAGCAGTTTGAAATAATTATAAAAGTGAGTTTGAAAGATTAAGATTAAATACTTTCAAAATGCTTAACTGAGATGTTTTCCTCAAACATACAGTAGAAGGACAAATAATATTTGAATGTCACTGGGTCCTTTGTGATGATTTAGAACATAGCAAAGCAATTATCTTCTCTAGGAGGTTAGTTTTGAATAGCTGTTGCTAATTCAGAACAGTAGTACATAGACAAGCATCAAGATCTCTTACTTTACTTGATGAAAGTGTCAAGAACGTGGTTGTGAGGTGCAAGGAGACAGTTACAGGAATGATTTGCACAGTTTGGGTTGGTGTTTGGTTATTTAGTTGTTATTTAGGTTGCTTTTTTGCACACAGTTTGAGAGAATGTCTCTCAAATTACTGAGAAAAAGAAAGCCTAAAGTATGTAAGTAGTCCTTATTTAATATTCTTGGTCAAGATGACATAGGCAGTACAGGGTAGGTCAGGCCTTCTGCAGAGAAAGCCTTTCCCACTTTGGAGGGAAGAAAAGCTGAGAGCACTATAGAATCTCTATTCTATAGAATACAAAACTGCAGAGGGGTTTGGTAAGCTGAATACAGAACAGTTGTTTATTCCTGTAATAGAGGAACTCCAGATACTCAACAATGCCAGTAGGAGAACAGCATAAAGCAGATGAAGGGGACACATGCTTTCTTCAGGGATAGGCAGGGTTAGTGATTGTGGTACCAGGAATTTGGTGTTTCAAGAGCCTGTGGAGGTGGGCAGCATCAGCAGGTTCAAAAAACAAACTCAGTTTATGGACTGGAATCCAGGGATTATTCCTGTTTGTCCTTTTCTGTTCCTTGTATCCAAGACAGACTCCTGGGCTAGGTAGACAAATGCTCTGACTCAGAGCATTTTTTACTCTTGCATATTCCTTTAGTGTGACAGTGAAGATGAAGAAGAGGTTTCTTGCCATCTAGTAGAACTTAATTTAAAATAATGCTCATAGTAAGTCTCCATTAAGTCACTGGAAAAAAAACTACTTCAGCTGATTTATAAAAGAGCTGTTAGAAAACTAATTTTTGAATGGACAGTACTTTCAGTCTTGAGGCTTGTAACTATTTTAAAGGAAACTGCTCTCTATTGAATTTAACTGACAGGAGTACCTTTATAATACATTGCACATTCTCTAGCTTTCATTTTGAGGAATAAAATGAAAAGGCCAGAATTGCATAGTCTTCTGAAATCATGGATTTCCAAGTAAGAGAATAAACCTCTTATGCAAGTAGAGACTCTTAGGAATGGAACATTGCCATCTATTTACTGCTATGACCTCTGCTTAGAAGCGCATCATCAGCCCCTAAGCAAGCGTATTCCTGGTTCTGGAGGTTGGGGGGTGTATTTTGGCTAAGCCACCCACTGGTCTCATTTTGGAATTGTATCTCCAGCCTCTTGCTGTCACTGAGAAAGAGGAGAAGCTAAACATCAGCAAAAGGTTGTCTGCTAAAAGTACAGCAGTCTGCTGAAACAAGCTGAAAGTACAGTGTTTCAGCTTTTTTCTTTTTAAAATCCAAATTCTGCTGTCCCAGGTTGCATTTGGCTTTCACATAATTAAATCTTTACAGAGAGCACTTTAAGTGGCCTGCAGGAAAAGTATCACTGTATGAGCTGAAATGGGCCAAACCTGGCTTCATAAAGATGCTCTGACACTTTAACATGAGGAACTTGAACAAAATTAATGCTTCATATTATTGTTTTATTATTTCATATCATGCTATTGTGTTCCTATAATTTAAAATGTTTAATAAATCAGAAGGCCAGAACAAAAGAATTGCTTTTGCAATTGACCTTTCATTACTTCAGCTTCCACTTGTAGGCCTCCAACATATAACTAATGTACACAGTTTAAATGTATATAATGCAGAAGTTCAGAATTACAAATACTGTTAAAGTAGCTTGCTATTTTTTCACAGCTTAGTTTAACTTGGATATATTTAATTTATAGGGTTTTCAATTCATGGCTATATTAATACCTACAGTACCTTTAATTAGCCTTTGAAGACTCATCAACAACTGTAATTGTAATCCAAGATTAAAATCCCATGTTTCCCTGTAGGAAAATGCAGTTAAGTCTCCTTAATCTTTCTCCATTGCCTGGAATATAGCTGGTGACATATTTCTGGTGCAGTCCTTCTCTACCTGTGGGCCTGAACATGCCTGTTGCCTGCCATGCTCTTCATTCCAGAGATAAGATCTGACTCCTGGCGTCAAGCAGTTGGCTTTATACTCCTCAATATGCTTATTAAAATGAACCAGAGGTTAGCTCATTTTAAAGGCCTGGAGAAGAATTATTAAGGAGCTGATTAAGTCAATTACACTGCTTAGGGAATCCTTTTTGCTGTGTTGTTGTTAGCCAGGAACCTTAATAGGACAATTAGGATTAATTAAAATCAGCCTGATTGATTAGGATATATAAACCTGCACGTGAGGTGTAGCTGTGTGGTTGAGTTTGTGCAGTCTGTGAAGGAGCAGGGAAAGGTGGCAGAGGATGCTGAGGTTTATGTTTCTGCAAATATTATCTGTATGCAGATAGGAGTGGGTTGATTTGAGGGGGCAGTTGGTTTTGACAGGGATTATTCCAAATCAGAGAATTAAATTTTCTGCATTTCCCTATTGGGTTTAACAGGACATGAAACTGAACAAAGAAACAGCAAAAGGATTTTGCTGTATATATGTGTAAAATGATATGGGGGTGGGGAATCAATCCTTATTTTGCCTGTAAGATGGTGTGATTTAAACTCACCATGATCACTTGAGCCCAAGGAGCAAAGAGGTTTTAAATTAAATGGAGGGTGAGGGAGAAGGGCACTAAAATGAGGAGTTTGTACTGCCTCTTGGGAGAGCCTCTCTTCCAGTGGATGTAAGCTCCCAAGTTAGGTGGCTGAGTTACCATCAGAAATCAGTTTCTGCAGTCAGCATGGCCATCTGACTGTGCTTGTGTCTTCAGAATGTTATTAAATGGATGATGTCCAAGAAAATTTGAACACTTCTGTAATCACTGTTTTAAACTGTGCCAATACCACAGTTAATAGATTCAGCCATATGCTCACACAGCCCTGGGATCTTTACCTTTTTCAGTGTCATACAGTTTGTGTGCAGACACATGATGGGAAAGAATGCCATGGGAGTGGTCACATGGCTTTTCATCTTCTGGGGATGGTAGAAGGGTGTTAAGTCCTGTGCTCTTTTAATGATCAAACAATATCTCTCTTTGTTTAAAGCATGGCTCTGCTCTCACCTGCTTTTCTTACATTGATTCATTTTGATTACTTCTGGAAACTTTTTATATCTGGTGTTTTGTCTCTTTGAAATAGCTTTCTTCTGAAAGGAAACTGATCTCTTTGAAAAAGGTTATCTGAGGAATGCACCTTAAAGCTTCCTTTGTTTTACTGCCAATGAATATAAGTCGTTCCACTATTTGTTCCATATCTTTATCCAAGATTTTTTCAGACACTTCCTATGTAAGGAAACATTAAAAGAGTCTTCACTAGACATCAGCAAGGCTTTAATCAGAAACAGCACATTTTGTTTAAGGAGCTGGATTCTAGATGAGTGTTATCAGTCAAAATTTCTTTCTTCAGGTGCTTCAAAAGAACTAGTTATCTATTAATGATCTAGAAAATTAACTAATCTTTCAAAACAATATTTAAAAGCATCTCTTTATTTACTACACTCCTGAACTAGTGAATATCTAGATAAGTGTGCTATTTCAGGTCTTACTATTCCACATACCGGTAAGATCCATTTCCAAAAATGCTTATTCCATCTTATTAAGGAATATCTTCAAATATTATCTCAGATGTCAGTCCAAAGGAGAATCAGTTTTTCACATTACTATTTGAAAATGTTAAGGTTTCTTACTTTTATCTCATGCTGTTAGGAAATACCAGAGGAATCCCTGTTTTCAAGAAATAGCATTTAGCAAAATTTGGTGTTTAACTAAAGAGCATACTATCCTGTGATATGTACTGTCTGCAGTTATCTATGGAGTCCTGGAGTGTCTCTTAATCTGCAGAGTTTCTGCTCTTAAAGACAGTGATAGGTAAGGAGAAAGAGATAAAGAGGAGATAATGGTGTCACTGCAAAAAAAAATCTCATACTCTTTTAATCCTGATAAAAATATTTATTTCAGGGGCTAATACCCAATAAGACTCAGTAAGTAAGACTATCCTATCTTAAATTATTCCATAATTTAAGAAGGCAGAAGTAATAATCCACAAGATTAATTTTCCCCCAAATTATATTGGAGTAAATCTTAGAATCCTCACATCAAGATATTAAGAACATACTGGACACCATCTACTTTTATTCTGCTCTCTAAAATCTAATGCTGTTCTGAGAAGTTCCTGTATATTGTCATGACATGCCTGAAAAGTCATAAATCCCTTTCAGGGATTGTAATTGTGGTCATCTCTGGCAGTAAGTAACCCTTATTAAGCCTTTCTAAACTTTAATAAATCCAAACAATGACAAAAAAAAAAAAGCTTAAGAAACCACATAAA
>VZTT01042146.1:27277-40010 GCA_013400855.1 Buphagus erythrorhynchus | reverse complement strand
GAGCTGTGATTTTACACTTTAAGAAAAATACAAGTACCTTTGGAAAGTTAAATCTCCCAAGATTTTTATTAAAATACTTTCATGAAAGAAAAAATCTTCTTTCATGAAAGTATTTTAATAAAAATCTTGGGAGATTTAACTCCATATATATACCATATATATGTGGTTTTTCCTTTTTTCTTTTTTGTTTTTAAGTACAACTACTTTTTATTCTGTTCTCTAACGTGCATTGTTTTTCTTTACCAGTTTGAAGTTTTCTGAATTTCAGATTATTAGCTGGAGGACTTAGCTTTGAGCTTGATTGTGGCACTTATGGTTTCCCTGGAACACAAAATACCACCTCTGGCTTAGGAGGTTCCTGAGCTTCACTGAAGCCTGGGGGGCTGTACCTGAAAAGAGTCATTATGTAGTTGCCTTTCTCATAACTTCTTTCTCAGACACAAATTTTTGGCTGTTGTGGGATTTGAACCTGCAGACTAAATGTACTTTGGTCTGTCTCAGTATGGTCATTCATTTAACCATCTACTAACTTTTTCCCAAATATTTTCAGCTGAAAAAAAAGAGGCAGGATAGGGAGAGCAGCAGCAGTATCTGGGCTGAGCAAAGCTAGAAAGGATCAGATCCACATACACGTTTCAAAATAGTTAAGGAATAGTTGAAATTTTGCCATGACTTAGGTTGGTTTATGCATTTAAGGCTGTGTAATATTTCCTGGAAATTATAGGATGTTAAATTAAACATAACAATAAGGATTGAATTGGTACCTGCTTCATAACTATGCTAATGTACTATTCTCTGAGCTCAGCATGAAACTTCTGTGGACTTAAAATTCAGGAATATTTTATTTCATTTGTGGTGGCGGAATTTTAAAGGAATGCCAATAAAGTTAATGTAACCACTGCATTTTTTCTAAAAACACATGCAAAAGACAAGTCTGCTTCTTTTATGAGCATATGCTGGCTTCACTCCCAAGCTCCAATATACTTCCCCATCCAAAATGAGGACATGTTTTTTAATATGAGGAAGCTCAAAAAGGTGATTGACTAGATGTGTAAGGGGGAGACACTGTGAACATGAGAGCTTATCACAGAGACATTGCTGTAAGCCAGGGAAAATCAGAAAGAGCTTTGAAAAAAATTAGTTCCAAGAAAATTCTAGAAAGGCTTTTTGGTTGGGTGCTGTGTAAAAGAGGGCTATGAATAAAAAACCCCTCCCAACTCTGTGTTAATCTTTTCTTGCACTCATGAAAGTGAGGCATCACTGCAGTGTTGCTTATTTATAAATAATGTATAAAAAAGTGAGTGATACATTGCCTGTTTTTTTAATTATTTACATCTTTTCCTAATCCAGAACAAGGTGATATTGGAAAATAAGGTTCTCTTTCAGTATGTATTTGGTTGTTTTGTGGGGTTTTGGAGGTTTTTTGGTCGGGTGGGAGGTTTTTTGTTTTTATTGTTGGTTTGTTTTTTCTTTTGTTGTTTTGTGTTGAGCTTGGGTTTTTTTGGTGGAGAGGGATGCGGATATTTTGCTAGGGTTTGGATTTTTTAAAGTGAATTTAACATTCAGGGAATTCTTTCTAATAAGAAAGTAAGACTAAATATACAATTATGAAAACATTTCCTTAAATCTTCATCCTCATCTGGAAGGATGTAGCTTTTGTACCAAAAGATATCTCAAGGAAAGAAATCCACTTAACGGTTGCGGCATTGTCTGTGAGTGCTGACCTTCTTGTAGATGCTTGTGTATCATTCCTCTGTTTTCTGTGACATACCTCATTCCTAGGAGCAGAGATTTGCAGCTGAAAAACAGTGTGTACTACAATGACCAGAAGCCAAAGTTGCTTTCTAATATATAATTGCAGGAAATATTGGTTGGTCACTGTTCTTGGGACTTTTATTGTTTAGCAGTATTTTTTTAGCTTTTCAGCTGTCTCAGATTGGTGATAATTACCTTGATTCATACCAAATCTGACTTCTCTTAATGGCAGAATATACATGTTGTAATTAGAACAAGAAGTCATGTGGGCTACTGTTCTTTTCTATTTAATGCCCTATTCTGGTTCATGTATTTAAGCAAGCGTACTTCTAGCATAAAGTTTTGAATGTTAATAACTACTCAAATTCATATTTGGTAGTTGCTTATTCCAAGATCTTGGTGCAGTCAAGACTGCACTTTCAACAAGGAAGTATAATATATGAGAAAGTGTTCCTGTCTGTATTTTCCTTTCTTTTTGGATATGACTTCGTACCCATATTATACATATTCTTCATATATTTATTGAATCCTATAAACACCTTCCTCAGATCTTGGAAAATGTTTCATAGCAGGTTAAAGATATTTGGACTAGCTCTTGAAAATAATGAGGGTAACCTTTAGCTGCTGATCTGAAGAGGAAGATCACATTTTGATACACTCATTTCTGGAGATACATCTTCTGAACTTACTGAGAGTCTCTTTTCACTTAGAAAAAAACCCTGTTGTTTTCTGTAATTTCTTGAAGGGGTCATCTATGTTACACTTCCTAACATTACCTTCCTTACATCCATTTCTTATTGTTAATTTAATTTTTCATGTCTCTACAATGGGTTTCTGTACCTGGCACCCTTCTTTTGGGTAGTTATAACATTTTTCCCCAGATGAATTTTCCTTCATGTGCATCCCACTTCAAATTTTCTTCTGGTAGAGGCATCTGTCAGAGATCAAAGAGAGGATTAGTTCTCTGTGCTTCTGCAGATAAGGATATTTCATGGAGGAAAAGTATTTTATTTACTTACGGCTGAAAAGTAGCAAATGATAAACTTGTAATAGCTCTATTAAAATTCTGCTTTTAGGATGAACTATCAGTTTCCCAGTTCATTACCAAACGAGCCATTGCAATGGACAAATAAACTTGGTCTACTAGAAGCTTTCTGAGTCCTCTTGTATTGTTCTTGTATTGTATTTATATTAAAATATTTTCTTGTCTAATTTTTATGAAATAATTCCAGAGGCAAAAACTAGGACCAAAGAAGTGATTCTTGATTATTTGAAGGAGACTAAGAAGGAAAGATGGTGCTTTATGTTCACAGCCATGTTGGAAGAAAACAGGTTTGAATGTTCTTTCTCAACCCCACTGCAAAAAAACCCAAAAAATCAGTCAACACCCAACGCATTTATGGGAACAGGCCTTAAGCCCTCATGTGACAATTTGTAAGAGAATTGCAGTATTTTGCAAGTTCATTGCACCTGTGAGTAGCAAATACGAGTAATGCCAGGAGCATTTTGAATCACTTCCAATGAAAGTGGTTCAAGGAAAATTAGAGAAACCTAAAGTGGTACCTGGCATAAAGCGGTGTATTGTAAGAGGAATGGATTCAAGAGCAATAGAATTTGGAATATGGCTGTAATTGCCAACATAGTCAGTCATTTCATCCCAAGACCCAGGCTGTCTCTTTCACCTTAAAGCCTCATCTCTTGAATTACTGTGAACATAGCTGTACCTTTTTAGATGTTAAACCTAGTGAATAACACTGCTATGACAAGCTAATCGCCCTGGTTATGATAAAAAAAATTTGAAGCTGCAATATGTTTCAAAATATTTCAGAAGAATTCTTGTTCTGAAGTCTTGGCCTTTAAAATTCTTGGGTTTAGTAAGCTGGTCTTACTGCCTTCACTGTGACCTGACCTGGTAAGTCATCGATACTGGCAGATCTGAAATCTAAAATACAGTATTATGTTCCTTCCGCTAGAATAGAAATAATTTTCTCTTTCCAGCAGCAACAAAACAGGCAGAGAAAGTATCTCTCTTTCAATAGTACTCCAGTGTGGTTTGAGTGACCTGTTCTCTCCCTGCATCTGATATAAACATGTAGCCACATTTCAGCAGGAGTGTGAGAGCTGCACCACTCGTGCAGCTGGAGGCACCTCATTTCTCACTACAGTTTTCCCCTAAGGTTTGGGAAGGCAGGGAAGAGGGATATTGGTTTCTGCATTGCAATTTAGTCAGTATTCAATGCAGTTTTTGTTTACTGACTGCTGGTGCCATATAACTGTTTCTGAGGTCTGCAGACTCAAAATGTGCAGTCATTTAAATAGAGCGATGGCACAAGCTTATATTGTGAACAATAAAGAACCAGAAGTGACCACTTCTTACACGCTGTTCCATTTTCCCTTTGATGAACACTTCACTGTGATGTGGAATGTATAGCTTTGAACAGTTGCTGAAACTTGCTTGGAAAGCCTCTTGATGTTTGTGGTGTTAATAGATTCTGCCCTCATGTTCGGTAACTCTGCATTTTAAAACTTGACCCTCTGCAGGGCACAAGTCACTCAGAAATTTTGTACTGGTAAATGTCAAAGTTCGGTACATTATTCACAGTTCATGTATGGTTTCCTTATGGAAAGGATCTAAATTTGACAGTGCTGCTGAATGACTTTCAGAATAGAATGTCATTTTATACATCTGGTGTTCTGTTTAATTGTCATCAGACTTTGGTTTTCAACAAGATAATTGGTGAGCTGTGTTTGGTGCTTTGAAAAATAAGTTGTCTTCAAATCTATTAATGTTGTTCAAATATGTACTTCTCTGAAAACGTGTTTTCTGTCATAAGCCTTCAGTGGTACCAAGTGATATAAGAGTTTATCAGGCTGTTATTGTCACAGATGAGAAAACAAAGTGTTACAGATAAAAGTCTTATGAACGCGACTCTTATCTTGATCACTGTGGAAATTGAGAAGCCTATTTCATTTATGTTCCGGAAATTAAACTAATAGACATAATGGATGAATAGGATGCTACTTTTTGACCTCTTTCCTGACTTCTCCCAGAAGAGCAAATGCAAGGATTAGTTCTCAGTACCTTCTGTACTTAAAAGCCTTCCTTTACATAGCTTGTCTGGTAAAATGGAGGACTATTCAGCAGGAGAGCAAATTGTAGTACTTCTTAAAAGTAAATGTAGTATTATAATCACTCTAGAACGAAATTTCTATCAAATAATGCACACAATTAACAATATGGGATAGGTGTCACTGCTTCTAATGTTTCCTCAAAAGCAGAAAAAATGCAAAGTCTTGACAGAACAGCTCAACAGATGCAGAAGATGCATCTTGTTCTTATTCTCTGGCTGGCTTTGGGTTGCACCCAATTCATTGCAGGGTTTTTTTCATCCTTTGAAACTTACTTGGACAAGTACAGAGAAAATGTTGATATATAAGTCTGGATGGCCTCCTGATATCTCTTGTATATCGTGATTGTGTGAGGGGAACAGTGTTACACTCATTATAACCTTTCAATTAAGCATAAGTGCATATTTCAGATACTTTTATGTAGCTTTATGTAAATTGACAAACTCTATATGGATTCTTGTTAGATACAGTTGGTCTGAATTTCTGTTGCTTAATTATGTTCCACTTGGCCATGTGCTTCCTGTTAGCACTTTGGATCTGACATGGTGACCCAAGTCTAAGCCCTGCAAGGTGGACTTTCCCTCCTCCCCACACAGAACAGAAAACTATGTCATTTACCCTGGAGATTCTATTAAGCAATTCCTTGTCAAATCTCTACTATTTGGAGGCAGCCTATTTTTCTCTGATGGCTAATCTTAGGCCATCAGGCCATATCATTTTTGACCTGAGACTACTAAAAGGTCACAAGAGATAAAAGGAAAAGACTGACTTGAAGAAAAGAGGTTTTTCACTTTGACAGTAGTAGATTGGCATGATAAAAACTAGAATCTTCTTTATGCTGAACTGAAGATATAGAAGATATATTTTTCCCCTTAAAGTTGCTGGATACGTTGCATTTTTATAATAGATTTTTGTAACTATAGTAGTGCTAATAAATCTAAGAAATGATGCTGCCTTTGAATTCAGTGATGTGCTATGTAAGGACTTGCCTCCAGAACTGATCAGTAACATTTGTACTGAGAAAGCAACTATTAGAATTAGAATTTAATTTTTCAGCAACAAATAAATGTATCGCAACCTAGAAAAAATATTCATCTTTGGTAATGAAAGTGTTATTAAATATATTGTTGTGATGCATTCTCTATTCTAATTTATAGTTTGAGACATTCCACTGTTCGTTGTGCTAAAACACTTTTGGCACCATTAGTTATTACATATAAACCAATTCATTAAGTGAACATGTGTGTGGAGTGTATACTATGTGTGTTGTCCAAGATTTAAAGAATTAATTACTTTAAAGATAAAAAGCAATCACATCTGAAAAGAGAATTTCTATTGAAAATATGTTGAGTGCATTATTTGAGATTAGAAACGTGTCTGATATTCTTTTTCTCCTCTTGTGACCTAATTAGAATACAGCACATCTGGAGATACTGCAATTTATAAAAACAGACTTGTAATAGGATCTATGTATAGAAAACAAAGTGCATTTATTTCATTGCTTCAAAGAGTTGCATAGAGGCACACACAAGCTACAGATATTTCTTTTTTCATAGCACAACTGTGTTAAATTCTTTTTAAACAAAGAAGCAAAGCCCTTTGGCTGTTGAAGACTGGCTTATGGCACAATAATACCCTGATATTATATGCATATTCTTAATTGTCTGGGAAAGTATATATTCACTGAAGAACAGTACTTGTAGTTCATGCTGTATGCATTTCATTTTTAAAATGCATGCAGAGAAAATAATTTTCATACCTTTCTCATAATGAGGTTTCTACAAATAATTAGATTAATTTTTCCCTAACTAAATTCGTGCATATATTTTAATTGTGTTTGTCATAAGAGTGACTTTGGTAAGAAATAACCTGTTTATAAAAAAAAACAACCAGACATAATTATCATGTCAAGTCATGAAGATCAATGCCTCCTTAAAGGTCAAGATATGTGCCCCCTCCATTGTCTCGTGGCACGTTGTAGATGTAATGGTGTAATGGTCTTTCCTCCATTCCAGCATTTCTGGGGAATTTCTGTCACTTTTCTTCTTTTTGTGAGTTCCCATGCCAGCTCTGCCCTTCCTACCTGCTATGGAGAGATGCTGGTTTAGGCCCTCTCCCGTGCTGTGCCTATGCTGCAGCCTACAGGTTGTGCTCGATTCCTGCCGTCCGTGCCTGCCCAGTGCGCTGCGATGGGCTCCTGCTGTGCCTGCCCAGCTGGGCCAGGCCAAGGTGGCATCTTCTCTTCCATGCTCCTGCTTGCTCTGCTGCAGAGTAGCAGCCAGGACAAATGGGCAAAGTGAATTCCTTCTGCTGTGCAGCTGTCCTTTCTCTTAACAAAATGTGCAATACTTTGTTTATACTCAGCAGTTTTATTTTCTTTATTTTCTATGTCCCACCTACTGAAAACGGTTTAATACTCACTTTTGCGTGTGGATTTGGGGACTTAAATCTGGGTCTGAAAATTATTTGCCTAATGGTTGGATTTACTTTATAAATATGCCTCTTTATAAATATACTTCTTGGCTCAGCAAATTTGTTGACCGTTTTCCAGTATTTTAAGGTAGTACTGCAAAATACCTGAGGAAATAGATCATTACAAAATCTAATTCCTTGTACTCAGCACTGAATCAGGACTAAATTTATTTTACATGACAGAAGCAGAGTGAGTATCGCAATGTCCTTGAAATCCAGCATGGTTTTAATTGGATTCTGTCTTTTTCTAATGCTACTGTGAAACACAATTTAAATCTTTGGAATTAAATTTATATGACAGGCTGCCATTCTCACTAAAGTGGTGCATCATTTTAATTTATTTATTTTGCTTTTATGTTTCTTGACAAGTAATAAAGCATTAGGTCCTTAGTGGCGAAGGTCTTGCTGCTATTTTTTTTCTACAGTTCTTGCATTTCAGAATCCTTTTGCTGACACTTGGCAAAGTGCAACAATGTTCATAAAAAAAGACAACTGTTCTTAAGCTCAGCAAGAATTCTAGTGAGATACAATTAAAGATAAGGAAAGCTTCATTTATGTAATAAAAAAATAACCCCTAGTAAATGAGGTTTGTAATGCATTATCTTCTTAGCCTTCCACTGGGCCCATAATTATGCAGAATATTAATGTACTCTAATAATCAGATTTTAACTTGATAGCCTCTTCACTTTGTATACAGACTAAAACACTACAGCCCAGTAGATTAGAAAATAAAGACACTGATTGCTTAACTGTAATAAATACATGATGCTGTGAAGATGAAGATAAAAGCATGATGTGCAAAATATGAAAATAAATTAAAATGTTAGGAAACAGGTGTGAAGAGACTTTAAAAATAGGTTCACATCTTTCTTTATGGCATTACTGTGGTTCCTTGTCCCAATCACAGTCACTTCTACTGCCAATAAGAAGGTAGATAAAAGTAAATAATTCCTAGGTTAATAAGCTTATTATTAAAAATTAAATTAAAAATTAAATATGGACACACTGGGAAAAATAGAATTGCTATAAATTAAATTTTAAATGCTCCTTATCTGGAGAGTATGAGGTTTTAAAAATATTATGTTTCAGTCCCTCTGTTTTAGGCAGCAGGCCTATTTTAATTTCCAATGTACCAGACTCTTGTTTGCTAATACCAAAGGAAGTGCATTATCTGTTATGATGGTTTAAATCGATTGTACTGTTTTATCAGCTGGCATTGAACAAATGGCAGGGATGCTGACGAAGCACAGTTTTGTGGGTCTGTCTGTAGTTTCTCTTGGCAACATTCCCATTTGCATGGCTTCATATGGCACTAAGAGCTTTATGTATGTGTTAACTTTGGGAAAAAGGAAGGAAGTGAACCAAGGGATTGGGCTTTGGCAATGGGTGCACAGATTATGAACAGACTGGAAAAGTCAAGAATCTAGTGAGAGTCACTCTTTTTCTCCACAAAGTTCATCATAAAATGACTTACATAACCAAGCCATTGCTTACCATCACCTGCTTGGTATTACAAGCACAGCAAAAGCAGTGCTGTTCATCATTGCTTAGGAAAGAATCTGGTGTATCCAGGAAATGGCCTTTTTCTTCTTCATGGATGTGCTCTTTGGTTTAGATTTTCCTTATTTGCCACCAGTTTCAAATCTTTGTCTGTATGGCTGGCTGGGATTATTATAATGCTGTTATTTCTTTTTTCCTTTCTGCAGTTACTACACAAGAAAGAAACTGAGATATTAATGACAGAAACTTAGAACTTGGGGGGAATTCTGCCATGTTCAAACCTCAGAGTGCTCCCAAGTGTTGTGTGTGTAACAGGTGTTTTGCCATCCTTCCATTTTGCTGGGACTCGTCCCACTGGAGGAAACAGTGCATTGCCTTATTTCCTGTGTGCAGAACATCCTTGTCTTTTGATTCATGTGGAGAGCAACAAGTGGCTGGGAATCCTCAAATCAGCACAGCCCTAGGACACAGAGGGCTTCTTCTGAAATAGGTCTTTGGTTTTGACCTGTGAAAATGATTTATTTTCGAACAACTGTTAGAAATTTTTGACAGGCCCCTTCATGTAGACTGCTGATAATTAGAGCCTAAATGTTTTTATTTTACTCCCTACAATCACATTTGATCTTGGCAATCCATGTTATTAAAGTGTTCAACAAAGTCCTGTGCTGTCTCTTTAAATCTGATTAGCTGGAAATTTTGAGACCACTAGTGAGCTAATTCAGACTTGAATTTTCTGTAGGTATAAAACTAGAGCCACCAATATTTCTCTTCAGAAAACTTTGCTCTTCAATAAAATTTAGCCTAGTTGTGAATTTTTGTCTTCTCAAGGCCAAGTATATTTTTGAAAGGCATGTGCTGGGCTATGTTTTGAAATAAAACTTTTTCCCCCAGAGTTGTGGAGGAAAGGCATAAGGGAAAAGTATAATAAACATATAGTAAATTTTATGTTTGACTTCTTAGCTCACAGCTATTTTTATTATTGCCTAAGCTCTGAACCCTTTAAAAGAAGACATGATAACACCTTACATGAGCAAGTAACTTGCTGCAATCTGAAAGTTCACTAGATCAAAACAGTTGATGTTTTCCTCTCTACCTGTGATGTGCTGTATTTGTTTCACCTGTATTTACTCTGGTCCCTGATAGAAATAATTTCCACTAGGTCTCTTTGATGTTGTCCAAAAGAAAACTCATTGCTTTGGAGCCTTATGTCTGCTTTAGTTGTTGGAACACATTAATGGATCCTCACATGAATTTCTAGTTTATTTTCCTAAAGATAGAGTTCACAGGGCAGCCTTGTCTTCAAACTTAGCCAGCGTAGGCAAGCGAAGATGTGAAGCAGAACTGCTGTATGAGCCCTAAACAAATTGGCCACTTTCTCCTTGAGCTGGCCTACATAGCTATTTGTGTTCCTTCTTCAATATGGCTGTGATGAAATACGTGCTTGGACAAGCTGCACAAAACTTGCATCTTTGTAGAGGGAACAAAGGTGATTCCAGGGTGTCTGTTTCTGTAGGCCTACTCACTCTTTGTACCTGCCCACTCCTAGCAGAATTCACTCCTAGCAGAATTCACTTCTAGCAGAGCCTGTGGGAAAATATAAAGAAGGGAGTTCTACAAGTTATGAAGATTATCTGTGTGGTCATGTAACCAAAATGTTATTAAGAAATTTTATACTGCTGGGGTTTGGGCTTCATCCCTTTGTCAGGGCCTGTAACGAGATACGCAGAGGGCAGCTTGCTTATGGTCTTTAACAGTGATTGCATTGGAAACTTTAATTGAACAAGAATCAGAGGGTTTGTGCCCTTTCATTAGGCAAAGTAGTTAGCATTCAAGGTGAAGTTCTTATTGACAAGATTTTATTTCTGTAGAGGCTCCTCAGTCCAGGACAGACATACATAAATATCTTGCTAGAGGGCAAAAGCTCCTTAAATGTTTGGGGAAAGAGAGATCTGCTTTGAACAAAAGGATAGGTCACAAAATTCCACATACTTTATTCTTTGAAGTCTGGTCTCTTCAGCCCTTTCATCTCCTGATTATTCTTATAGCTAGACTTTAATTAATTGAAACTTTTGTTGGATATTAGAAACTTTGTATTTATAGATAGTATTGACTGCAGTGGTGCAAGGCTCTCTGGGAACTCTTTTCATTGGTAATCTGAATTATAACTAAATATTGTAAGCATCTTATAATGAAATTCCTGTGCTGTCTCCCACTATTGTTGAATGGGCTAGCTCATGCTGAAACGATTATTTGAGGAAGTTGTCTGAAGCTGCCTGAAGATGTGATTTGATCAGTCAGGCAGCTGAAGGGATTGATCCTAGTCCTTGTGAACGGTCCCTAAACCTGTGCTTATTTACTGCATTACTTGTCTTCTTGCCAACCACTTATGGCCTGATCAACTTGGTAAAGATCTTAGATATCTGACAAAAATGAATACACTATTTTCTGTGAGCCCATTTTCAAAATGACTAAACTGTAGGCTGAAGCAATACATGCATAACCATGTCATTACACATCTGTGATGGCTAGGGGTAGTGGTTAGGGTTAGGGATGAGAGAGTCACAGAGCCTACAGCTCCAGGAGCACTAGGGATGGAATAGGCATGCCAAGGTGATCATGGCCAGGCCCCAGCATTGCTGCTCCTACATCTTTATGATCTGGACCAAACACCCCCACTCCCCCTCCTATGGTTAGGATAGTGATTACCGTAGTGGTTTGGGTAGTAGTTAGGTTACTTTATAGGGGTAGTGGTTGGTGAAATTTGTAGTGGAAGGTTGGAGTAGTGGCTGTGGGTCGTTTTAAGGGTAGTGGTTAGGGCAGTATGGTTAGGGGTGGGATCAAGGTAGTGGTTAGTGGTAGTGGTTAGTGTGGTCATTCCCTCAGTGGTTCATGTAGTGTTCAGGGCTAGGATTATGTAGTGTTTAGGGATAGTGCTTATCCTATATATCTGACAAAGGTGAGTGCACTATTTTCTGTGGTCCCATTATCCAAGTATCTAAACTGTGTGCTGAAGCAATATATGTTTAACCATGTCATTCAAAATGCATCTAAGACATTTCAAATTCAAATCCATTTAAATTGAAAAAAGAAATTTGAAAAAAAAGTGGTTCATTTAGTTTTGGAGCATGTGAAATAAGGAAAACCTGACATTAATCTTGAGTAGGTGTGTTTTATATTGCTAGTAAAATATTTCTGTGATATAAACTGATTGTGTGCGGTGGAACTGCAATCAAATTTTTTTTCTTCTTCCATTCTTCAAGTACAAATTATTGAATAAATCCTTAAAAGTTTAGCCAACTTACTGAATGTCCTTATTTCAGAGAAGTAGACCCAATTAAAATGAGACTGGTGGACTCCTCCTTATGCATAGCTGGAATAAGTGAATGTTTGAAGGATGGAATATTTTGTCCCATCTTTCCTAGCAAAGTTGTTTTGCTTTTGTTTGAGGAAGATCAGAGGGATTGATTGTACCCCAGAGAGCAAAGACTGCTTGTCCAAATACTTCCCAAGATGAAACAAGACAAGTCAAAAGGGAAGACCAGTTTGGAAGTATCAGACATTCTCCAGAGTTTTGTAAAGAGTAAGTTTTACTATGGAATTTGATGATGCTATTGATGATTACTTTAGAATTGTTTTCCATTGTGTGTTTGGAAGATAACAGTTTTTACAGCTCTGAAAAGAACTTCTGAGCTAAACTAACTAAGTCTTACCATGACAAACCGTAAGATGCTGATTAATGTAGTAGGAGAGAACATCTCATTTTAGTGGTAAAGATGAGAGAAAATCTGTGATAAAGCATGAGACCTGGAAGCATTGTTAGTTAAAACTTAAAAATGTTCTTGGTAGATAAGATAGATATGGCTGTGCTGCTTCTTTT
>VZTT01042146.1:3522-21186 GCA_013400855.1 Buphagus erythrorhynchus | reverse complement strand
TCCTTCCTTCCTTTTCCAGTGAACACTGTCACACAACTAGCTCTTGGTATTTTAGAGATCTTCAAAAAGAGCTGACTTTTAAAGTAGGTCTTTTACTACTTAAAGGTTCCATTTTGTTCATTTTTTTTCCTAAGGCAATATGTGGTTTACGTAGTTTGCTTTATTACACCCACTATGTCCACTGAATTTGCTGGTTTTCTTTACTATTTATAAGTAACAATCAATAAAATATTAATAAATGAGATCCTTTGATTTACTTTATCGTGCATCTAGATAGTATTATGAAATCATTCCACTACACTTTTTTCAGTTTATCTCAGTGCTGTTTAGCTCATTATTAGTCAAATTCATGCAGATGTGGTTATTCTTCACTAAAAAACAATTCCTGAATCAGAAGCCCCATGTTAACTTTGATTCACTTCTCCTTGAACTACAGTAGATGCTGTGGCTTGGGAAAGAGGGAGTTTGTATCAGTCCTGTAAATGGGAAGGTGAAAAAGGATCTTTATACATAAAATAAGAGATGGTTTCCATCTGAAAATAATTATGAGGGTTTTTCTACAGGACCCTATTAGATGCTACCCTGATGTGCTCTGTGCACAGAGAAGCTGCAAAAGGTATTTCTCATAGTGCCAGAAAACTCTCTATTATATCTGTGTCACATCAGTGACAGAACATATCCAGTGGTCTGCTTTATAATTGGGCTGATGTAATACACTTCATGCTTGTAGTCTGCTGGCAGCATTGTCCAGTAATGTTTTTCTTTGACCACTCCAGCACTAAATTCTAAAACAAATCTCTCTAAAAACTTATGCTATAGGGGTGCATAGATATTTCCCTTAAAAGTACTGCATGATTCATGCATCATGTATTGCCAAGTCCTCTGCTGCAGTGTCTCAGAGGAAATGCTTTCATCTTCTAAATAAAACTATAAAAAATAATTTGCACAGTCGTCAGTCCCTGTGTCACTGGCATTTATCATGTGCTAGTAATGCAGAATTGGAGGTATAGGCTGACAACTGCTAAATTAGGCCTTTTTTTCCCCCCAGTATCTGATAGTCTCTGATTTGTATGTTCCCTATGTAATGACTAGAGGTAGCTATATCTTGTGACCAGCTCACCTGGGGAAATTACTTAGGCATATATTCACATATTATTCTTTTCTTGATAACCCCTTGCAAACATTTATTGTCCATTACCAGTAGCTCCGTGTAGTCATGTGGGGTCTTGGAAAACTGACTTGGCTGAGGCTGGGTGGAAGGAAAGCTAGTGGAAATTCAGTGCTGATATTTTAGCTTATCTGTTTCTTATATATGTGCTTTGATTACTTTTTCCTATCCTAAACCATTGATTATATTCATGAAAGAAGAAATTACTGTCATTTTTTCACGTTTGTTAATAAAGATGTGGAAGATCTCTGGCTGTAGTTGAGGCACACATTCCCTTCCCCCCGAATTTGACTCTGACTTTATTGCAAATTAAATGCTTCAGAAACAACCAGTAAGTGGGGAGTTTGCTGAAGAAAAGAATGGAAATGGGTTTTGGCTCAATCCAATTGCTGTGCCTTTTTTCATAATGAATGAGACACTATAAACAAATGGATGAACAAACCGGTGTTTAATGCTTTCTTTTATCTGGGGTGGGTGTAATTGGAAATGGGATCCTTGGGAGACCTGTGCAATTTCTGTATATGATTCATAGTAAAAGAGATAAATGGATTAAATTTGTTGGGAAATTTTATTCATTTTTATTGAATTTTACCTACTTGCACAAGTGATTGTATGCACACTGCATACTGTGAAGAATAGTCTAGTGACTCCAATTAAATTATACCTTATATTTTATTTCCCCTTTGAAACTACCTTTTATCTGCAACATAATTCATTTTTGTTTGCATTCCTTCTTTAACCCCAGCTTTGCCAGTTTCAACTTTGTCAATGTAAAAATCAGATTCAGTGCTAATTTTCTAGTCAAGTCAAATGTTTATTTATCTGATCTTGCCCTATTGACAGCTATTTCTTTAGTGAGGAGTAAATATATTTTTGAAGTTAGCAATGAGAAATCTAAACCATTTTTTTAAGGTTTTCAAGTCACTTATTTTTTTTAATCTCTGCTGGTAGAAATTGCTTTGCCTTTAAGATCTTCAAAGACTTTAGAGAATGGAACTTTCTCACTGGGAAACTTGACACCTAGGTGTCCTCAGTCACTTGAATTTTTCTATAGCCTAGGATGAGTGTATGCCTTTGATTTCTTTGGAATGAATGGATATTGGGTTGGTCCTAATATGGCTGTCTGCAGAAATGTTTCCAATAAAACAAATGTTCTGGCATGATATTTTATAACACTCTTTGTTGAACCTACATATCAGGTGCTGTATTACTAATGCATGTTGAAATAAGTATAACCATGATTGTGACATGCCTGGCTGGTGCAGATGAGCCAGTGAAGTAATATAGTGACAATATCAGTATTCAGTGCAGGTCTATTACCAAATATAGCCCTGTAAAAGTTGATTTATCTGTAAGCATATGTTCAAGTGATTTGTTAGATTGAAAACTACTTGCAGAATACACTAGTTCTGAAAAACAGAAAATGAAGGTTGTTTTATTTCAATAGAGGAAAAAGATACATTCATTTTAGCAGATATAACCTCTGTTTGCCATCTATCTGATCTGCAAAAAAAAAATAGTTGTCATTTGCATGCCTATTTTTCAAACTTTTTGTATTCCAAAAGTGTGAAAGTTACCTTAACAACACTTATTTTTGTTCTCTGTTGTCTGAAAGGCAGAAACAGAGTTGCCAAATTTTCCACCACCAAGTAGGAAAAGAGGACAGTCTTGCCTGAGTTCAGGCAAGAGCAAGGCAAGAGGAGAATCCCTTAGATTGACTGGTCTAAGAGAAATAGTTCTGATAAAATGTTCTGTACCTTGGCATTCACTTGCAATAGAAGTTTAACTTCAGTTAGGATTATGCCCTTATACTTTGATAAAGAGGTAGCAGCCTCCAAACTGGCACTATCTTACTGTCTGTTCTTAGCATGTCTTCAGAAAGAAGTGCTGGTAATATAGGACACATTTCCTGCTTTGAGAATTTGGCTAGAGAGTTATATGTAATTTTTATTAATAAAAATAATAAAACCAATCTTCTCAGCACTTTCTGTATAAAATATACAGCAGAGCTTCAGGGTGCCACATCTTAATTAAATAACTTTCTCAGTCTCTTGTGAGCTATTGTGATGCTTTTATTGCACAAAGTTTGTCTTCAATGAGAAATTTTGAAGTATGGGATGTCTCATAAATCCCCCCAGTGTCTCCTTCTGGCTTTCTAAGTCAGAGTTTCAAGAGTGGTGAATGGCCTCAGACGCAACTTGGTATTAAATGCAATTTGTGTGTGCCCAGTGTAATCAGGGATGGCCTTGATTTATTAAAAGTAAAATGTTGAATAGTCTATGATGCTAGATACACTCTCAAGTGTCATGTACTTTCTTCTGCTTGCAAACAATGATATTCTTATAGCTTTTCATTATCTTTGACTCTTGTGAAAATATATTCAGAGGTATCCAACCCAATATAACCCCATCTTCCCCTCAGACATGGTAATGGTCAGAAATGGAAGTGTTCCCTACATATTGCTCACTCAGTTGAACTGTATTACCAGAGTGACGGTTAGAATGTGAAAATTTTGCAAATATGACATCCATTCAGATTTTAAGTTTCATAGTCTAAGTTTTGCCCCTGCAGTGGGTTCCATTTTGTTTGGTTTTCATTTCAGCTATAGGAAAACACATCTGTGGTTTTCTAAAGAAGTCAGTAATTAATTTAATCTGCTGGCACTGCTGCAAGGTCTGGCTGTTGATCCTTCTGTAGCAGAATCAGTGTCTCACAGTGGCTTCAGTGACTCCTAAAAGCTATGTAAAAAGGATATATTAAAAGGAAAAAGTATAGTTCAGAGGAATGTACTCAGGTTCCAGATTTCTGCTTGTATCCATTATTTTTTCATGTATTTATCTTGACATGTTTTACCAATGTGTTTTTATCGCAATGCTCCAGAACACGGCACTCAGCAATCCAGCTATTTTTCTCTCTTAATCACTTTCTTGTTTATCAGACAAAAATCACTTGAGGAAAAAAACCCGATGCTGGAATGCTGAAGAGCTGGTTTGTTAGTGGATTAAAGAACAAATAAATGCACATATTGACTATGAGAATGGAAGAACAAAGCTCATTTTCTCAGTCATTAGTTTTCCTTGTTTTGAAAGGACACTTTGAGGAGAAGATGTTACTTGAAGACGCAGGAAGAAAGTGCAGAATTTTTATCAGTGCTATTGCCTGTTCCAAGTGACTTTCCACAGGATGCTAATGAAACTGGCTGATACACATGGACAGCTTTGTGACATGGGGGTTTGCCTTTGCTGAAAACACTCATGCTGACCCCAGTCTCTCAAGACCAGTGAGGATCTGTTCTATTTGTGACTTTTACTTTTGCCAGTATAAAATAGTGTATTTTCAAGAAATTTTGGATAATTCTGAGTTGTTGGTCTTAACTGAGACTAGCTTTATCCAAACTGCCTCCCTACTCTGCTGTCACTTACAGAAGTTTTACTGGCTTACATTTACTTTTAGTTTTCTACCAAATAATTATATGGGTTTATTAAAATATTTTAAGGTTAAATAGACCTATAACTGTCATTTTTTTTTTCTGTTCTGTTGTGTAACACACACCTAGAATCTGCTGCAGTAACTATTGCATGGGGTATAATGTGTTTCCTAGTTGATTTACAGCTTATATTTTTAGGAGAAATTGAATGCTGATTTAGTGACTTCAAGTGATGGAGAATTCAACACACTTGTAGGCAAATGGTTTTAAGGTTTGATTATTCACATGATAAAATTGTGTGGGTTTTTTTGTATTCTAAATCAATTCATCTTCACCTTTAAGATACTGGGTATCAGATGTTGGAAATTCAGCTGTGATTTAATGAGTTATTCAGGAAAAAAAATCCTAAATTTATATGGAGAGAGGAGAAAGATCTCTGTGAGAAAAAGATGTACCTTTTCAGGGGAATAAGTTTGAAAAATTGAAAAGAACCTCTGGTGGGCAATTATAAATGTGAAACAGTGGGGAAATGTAGGGAGGTAAAATCACCTTTCTCATTCTTTTCCAGTCTAAGCCTATGATGAAAGGCTAAAATATAATTTCTTAGTGGCACTGAAGAGTACCACTGGGTATGCTGGGAGGACAGCATTTTTTCCCAGGATGAAATGCACAACTTCCCAGTGTCATCACTGAAAGGGGCAGCCTCAGCATGCAGCAAGAAGCCACGTTTCCTGGGCAGAAAGGGAATGGAGATGCCATGGCATCCAAGTTTAATGTCCCCGATAGATTTGCTAGGCTGTACAGCTGAACTAAATCTAACCCTTCCTGAATTGCTCTCTGCTGAGCAGCCTACATTCAGAAATGCATTTCACATGTCCCCAAGACTTCACTGTAGGAGAAGAAGTCACCCTCATTGTGTATAAAAAGATCTGAACAACTCTCATTTTGGAGAATAATATAAGCTACTTTGATTTATCAGCAAAATATGCCTCACATCAGGTGCTGAACCAATAGGCAATCCATTGGGCAAGGGAGAAGAAAATAAGTACCATTAGATCATTTTTTTGTCCTTTTTAACTGTCATTTTATCCATTTCCTACCATGTGTGTGTTGTTGTGACAGTATTTGGTGCATTCAGTCATCCACTGGCTGTTGTGTATTTCATTTCTTCTGAAAAGTGCTGCCACTGGGGAAGAAAGCAAAGCAAAACAATTGCCACAGGTCAAACTGTGAGGAATCCAATTTTATCAAAAGAAGTCTGGAATTCACAAGCTCTAATCTGATGTTTTAAACTCCCTAAGGTCAACAGTGAAACAATCCAATAAAAGGGGCTTAAAAATGTATATATTTCTAGAATTTGTCTCACTGTTCTAACCCATTAAAAATCAAATATGTTAATTGATTTGGTGAGTGGGGTTTTGTACAGTTTTAAGAAATTTAAATTTATCTGGAATAATAAATAGCAATAGCAAAAACTAATAGCAGCCGACACCAAGTTGTGTGGGAGTGTTGATCTGCTGGAGGGTAGGAAGGCTCTGCAGAGGGACCTGGACAGGCTGGGTCCATGGGCTGAGGTGGATGAGGTTCAACAAGGGCAAGTGCTGGGTCCTGCCCTTGGGTCACAACAGCCCCTGCAGTGCTCCAGGCTGGGGCAGAGGGGCTGGAAAGGACCTGGGTGTGCTGGTTGGCAGTGGCTGAACATGAGCCAGGTGTGCCCAGGTGGCCAAGAGGCCAATGGCACCTGGCCTGTTCCAGCCATGGTGTGGCAGCAGAACCAGGGCAGTGACCATCCCCCCATGCTGGGCACTGCTGAGGCCACACCTCAAAACCTGTGTCCAGCTCTGGGCCCCTCAAGTCAAGAAGGACATTGTGGGGCTGGAGCATGTCCAGAGAAGGGAATGGAGCTGGGGAAGGGTCTGGAGCACAAGGCTGATGAGGAGCTGAGGCAGCTGGGGGTGCTCAGCCTGGAGAAAAGGAGGCTCAAGGGGGACCTCATCACTCTACCTACAGCCCTGGAAACACCATATGCTCAAACAGAGCACTGGATTCTTGTTATTGCAGCTTCCCAATTTCAAAAGGTAGAATCTGCAAGTAGACGAAAACAAAAAATTTTTTTTTTTTTTCACAGAATGTAACAATGCCTGAGAGGAGGCTCTGGACAGCCAGGGGTCAGGCTCTTCTCCCAAACCTCAAGCAATAAGACAAGGGGAAATGACCTCAACTTGTGCCAGAGGAGGTTTAGATTGGGTATTAGAAAAAATGTCTACATCCAAAAGTTTGTCACACTCTGTCACAGGCTGCTCAGGGCTGTGGCAGAATCACTGTCTCTGCAGGGATTTAAAAGTTGTACAGATGGGGCACTTGGTGACATGGTTTAAGGATGGACTTGATCTTTCATATCTAGGTTAAAATAAATGATTCTATGACTCTAAATCGAAAAAAAATAATGAAAATTTAGTATTTCACTGGGGGGAGAAAGGAAGAAATGTGTGCATAATAATAAGCAATAATTTATGAATATCAATTGAACTGTCATAAGGTTGACTTAGGGTTAGCCATGATTAATATATAATATTTTCTAGTTTATCTTTTGTGTTATAATAAATTAGAAATATTCCTTCCACTGAGACATGGAAGGTTGTAGATAATGAAACAGCACAGTAACCACTCACAAAAGAGCTTTGGCATTAAATGCTTAAGATAGTTTTAATATAATGTCATACATTCATGAAAATGTCTAAGTTCTGACATACATAGAAAACCTTTCCAAGAAAATACTTATTTACACCATCTTCATATTGATACTATATGATTCATTCAGCTTAGGTCTATATATTCCTAAATTGAGGTGCTACACTGTATCAAAAATAACTTCAAGACAGTCCAAAAACTTCTTCAAAATATTCCAACCATACTACCAAGGCAGATGCTGCTTGACATTTGTTCATATGATAGATCATTTACTGATCTTTAATTAAATGATAATATAAAGATTGGAGTTTAAAATAATAATTTTAATATATAGTAGAATGCAATTAATACTAAAAATTATATTTTTATTACATTGCGGTATCTCTCAAAAACCTGTTTGTTTAAGAAACACTAATAATAATACAGAATCTCTGCAGAACTCTGAGAGTAGATAAAAATAATACTTGGGTCTTAACTGAGCCAGTAGTTGGAACTGGTGCAGTGTCAGTTGATGAGCATGACTCTGCAGAGATTAAACACAGGATTAAAAAAAGGTGTCAAAAAGTGCTGGAGCTTCCTGGACTTAGTTGTAGCAGGGAGGCAGAGCTGCACTGAACTAACATGGAGTATTCCTCTCTATTATTATGGTTGTCATTAATGTCTTTCCTGACCTTGTGAAGTTGGTCTTGGATGGGACATATGCACCAGTTTATGGGTAGGAATCAGCTCCTGGACTAATGGTTGCTGTTGAACCAGAGTACTATTGAAATGTACTCTGTTCATTTGTACATCTCAAAATGTATTCATCTCAATAAAGATGAAGTGGAAAGTAAATCTGTTTTTTAATCAAATCACTTAACATTAAAAAAAAAAACTAAACCCTTATTTTTCTTCAAAACTAGAACTTGTCAATCTGAAGGTAATAAAGTAAAAAATTTCATTCATGTCGCATTCACAGATGTCATTTTCTTCAATCCTTACAAAATTATAACATTGGACTAATACTTCTGTAAGGAATGCAGTGTAGAATGTTAGTCCCCTTTTGTTTTGAGCTATTAATTATATTTTGAAAGTATTGAATCCCTCTGTACTAAAAGTAAAATAGAGACAGTATTCAAAAAGTACATGTAGCAAAATCATATAGAGCAAAAATATTTTGGCTTGTCTCTGACATAAACTATATTCTTCTCTCTGAAATCTCAGCTGTACTGTTCTAAGTATGGATGTAAGAAATAATGTTGGAGCAGTGGCCAGTCTGGAACATAAATCAGTATACTCTGCATTTATCAGATTTAGAAAAAGTGGAGGATGTTTCACTTAACATTGTGATGAAATTCTGCAACGTCTGCAATGAATGCAGAGAATTGTCAGTCCCTCTTTAAAAACTCTGTATGTTATCCTGCATATTGCTCTTCATATTGCCCTAAATATTTGGACACAGCATTACTTTTTCATCTTTATGTAGAGTATTGAAATGAGATGGAAATTTATATGCTCACTCCCTAAGAATTATTTCCTAAGCATTAACCTGGTCAGACATGACTAAAACCAACCAACAAAAACTTTTCTAACGTTATTATTTGATGCAATTGTTGCATAATAGGCTATGCTCCATTTAAATAAATGTCTTTCTCAGTCATCATAACTGCAGTATGGTTCCAAAACTAATGAGGAATAAAGCAATTCTCTTGCTTTTTACTATTACAGACCTGGAAACACCATATGCACAAACAGGGTACTGTCTTTTTGTTACTGAAGCTTCCCAATTTCAAAGGGTAGAAAATGCTAGTAGCGGAAGATAAACAAAGTAAATTCTTTTTTTTTTTCACAGAATGTAACAATGCCTGACTACAAATCAAGGGCTCACTGATAAAACATTCCAGTCTAACTTTTTGAGCTATTTCTGATATTTTAAACTGATTTAGGGTGCTCAAGAGTATTTTAGTCCTGTTTGTTTGTTTCATTTGGTTTTTTAGTTTTGGTTTTCTGTTTGTTTCTTTCTTTCTTGATTTGTTAATTTTGTTTCCCTATATCCCACAATTAGGTTTTTTTAAGGCTTGTGATTACTGTACTCCTCCCAAACAGAGACTTAAGGGGACATGTGTGACTCCTTATCCTAGTAGTAGCCTGCATAATTTCCTGCTTGAAAAGATAAAAATAGTTCAAGAGTTTCTCTGCTGCCAACTTCCATTTTATCTTCCTGTTATGCAGCCTGGTTCACAGGTGAAGCAGGAGTAAATGCTTTTTCTGCCATAGTAATTTTAGGCTTTGAGAAGTAGTGCTTATTCATGGTTTCAACTTTAGTATTTTATCACAAAATGCTTTAAATAATAATGTGGTAATTACAGTAATGTGGAGAGCTCTGCCCTTTTCATTCTCACATTTTAAGCTGTTCTTTCTGGCTTTGGCTTTCCCGACTTTACTTCAGTGAGATGTAAAAGATAATATCCCAGCATCAATACTGAAACTCTGTGCCTGGATGCTGGTGTAATTGACTTAAAGTTGTTAAAATTCACAGGATCATCAACATGTACCTCAATTAATCAATTTTTTAGAAACACAGAATCGACAGTTTAATGAGAAACCTTTCCCAGGATCATAGTCCCCTCCTCCTCATTTTGAGAATCAGTCTTACATTAAAGAAATGGTAAATCCTATTTGATTTCCCTTTCATGAAAGACTGAGCTGTCCCAGGGGTAACCTTTCTTTTTGCTGGATGAGGAGGGCAAGTGCTAAAGTAATGAGATAATCAATAAGAGTTGTTTTTGTATTGTCCATCTCGCATACAACTGGGGACGTTATGTGTTTCCCTTAGTTTTTGCTCCTTTGCTAGTCCAGCCCATTACTGACAGACCCAAGCAGTTATTCAAGGTCAGGCCGTTCCTTGGTTTCAAACTTTTCTTTGGCTCTTCTCCCGTTGTCATTTAAATTACCCTGAGCTCATCAACACAGCTTTTAAAAAATGCTACCGAGATTGTGGTTTAACGAACTGAGAAATGAATGTGTTGACCTTACCTTTTTAAAGGGGAACATAGGATAGTTTCGCTCATGGCTTCATTGGTCTCGTGGAATAACCCCTTCAAGTAAATGTATTTTTCCACAGGTCCTCTACAAAGTTAAAGGATATCTCTCAATTAGCTGCAGTATTCTCCTATTAGAGCTCAAGCATCTTGTGGAGTAAGTTAGTTGACTGGTGTAATTTACTGGAGACTATATCATGTCATTGAAGTTTTAAGCTGTGCAAAAGACAGTGTGTTAGAATCCCACAGATTTAAATAATTTACATATGTGTATTTGAATATTACCTCAATCTGAGATTTTCACAATTCATCTCTCATTTCCTGAGAAGAACGCTATTATACAGGGAGCTTTCTGGTGTATAGTGGGAAGGATCATAAGAAAGGAACAAAAACATTTAAAAAAGAAAAAAGAAATAAAAGAGAAACCAAACCTAAACATTCTTCACCTTACTGAAAGAGAAACAGCAAATTAACTGCAATAAAACCTGGCATTCTTCTGCCCTGGGCTCAGCTGTGGGCATCCAGTCTTCTTTCAATGGGGTTAACAACTGCCCCCATCACAGGCTCTGACCTTTTATTATTTTGACATTGTTACTTGTGTTCATTACCTGGAAGCCTTTTTACTTTATTCAGATTTGTAGAATTTGGTGCAAGGGAATATTGTGATACCAGAAGGGAGCATCTGGTGAAGTATCAACACAGTATAAGCTTTAACTGAAGAAAATGGTGGATTTTACATAAAGGAGTATAGTTTAGCCACTCCATTGTTTTCCTCTTTTTTTAACTTGAAATAAATTTATTGGTGGCCTATGTGGTTTCTGTGCATGTAGGCTTACACTGCAATCAGCCAGACTGGGAGGAATTGAGCATGCTGTATTTCGTGTTTAGAAAAGTATGAAAATACATTATTTAATTCCATTGATTCCAATTAAAGTACAGTAGGGCGTGTGAATTCTGGGATAATTGTTTCACTGTGATGGTATGAAAACTTTTCTTTTGCTTCCTTTCCCTATTCCTGATGTGATTTGCATAATAATTCTTTAAATTCTGGTCTCTGAATATTGTCTCATTAACATAATTACCTAATATATTGTTTTGTGAATTACAATAGATAAGTAACAATTGTCTTAGCTTATTATCACACTTTCTACTATGCTTTGTGATCACAGTAAACAAATGATAAATGAGATTTATTTTTTAGAGGGACTATTCAAATATCAGGATGATTATGTGACCCATTTATGCACATGCAAAACCCCCATGTGATTTCAGCTACTGACTGCATCATCCTTTTAGGCATCTACCTGAAGTCTAACTCTTGATTAAGGCTTTCTTTTCATCAGGAACTAGTTTTACCATATTTGAACACCACAAGGAGCATTAAATGCCATTTTTCCCTTTAACTCCAGAAAATTAAAACCAAATAATTAAAGGATTTTAGTCCCTGCAGAGATAAGTCTCAGGCACCTATGCTGATTTGTGAAGGAAGTGCTGTTAGAAAAAATAAAATGCAGTTATAAGCTCATTTTTTACGTAAATATTTAATGTGTAAATTATTTGTACTGGCATCAGTAATCTCCCAGAATCCACTAAAACTGCTTTTGCATATAAGATGTTTTATGTATTTGCAGGACTCTCCTGCAAAGGAAACTCATCTTCAGACACATCTTAAGACCAAATTTTCTATTTTTAACATAGTATTTGCCATATAAACACTGATGCTGGAATATACAACAATATTTAACTTGGGAACCAAGACAATCACAGTTTTCAATTATATCTGAATATATTTGGTCTTAAAAAAAAACTTTATTTCAAAGTGCTTTAGAGTTTTTTTATATTGGAGCTACTCTTATGCAAGTGTCTGCAAGGAGACCCTGAGGTGGTTTCGTCAGATCTGAAGCCTTGCTTTTTCCCAGAAAATATTAGCTCTAATTAGGCACTTTCCCTGAAACCTAAGTGTGGAATAAAAAGGTTATTTTTAAGAGTAAAAAGCCATATAATATACAGGCTATACTGCTCTTTTTCAGTCTAACCCATGATGGAAGTATGATAATGCTCAAAATCCATTTAATATAACTCTGAAAACAGAGATTCTAAGATCCCTACTCATCAAATCTGTTTACAGGAATATTATCACTGGGCTTCCACCTGGTGAGTGGGTCCTGGACGTGGGTTTGATCAGCTGCATAAAGGAATGCTGGTGTTTGAGGAGAGCCATTGGTGGGTTCGTGTCTCCATGAGTTTATAAGTGTCCTTTTTTGTGGCCATGGCATTTTTAATCTGGATCAGGTTATGTCCTATTTTTACCTAATTTATGTCTCATGCATCATTCTTTATTTGTAAAAGAAATTACTTTGAGGAAGGAAAGATTTTCAGCAGTTTTGTTTAACTGTGTTAAAATAAATCATTATTTAGCAAAGCTCTACAAAGACCTTGTGAAATTTCCAGTGTCAGTTAAAAGTAAATATGGAAGAAAACTCTTTAGGAAGCAAGGGGGCCTGTGAGGCTTTTACTTGGCCAAATTGTTTGCTCTGCATCTATTTGATAGGTGCATAAAACAAGAGAGCAAAATACATAAATATTTTGCTTTTTCTGTCTGTACCAAATTAGAAGCTTATCTGAGCTGGTTAAAGGCCTCTCAGCCCTCATCAGGTGTGGTGAACAAGGAAAAGCTATAGAAAGAAAAATTATGTAATTAATAAAAGCTCCTGAGGGGTTGTTTTGTTTTATTTTGTTTGGTTTGGTTTGGTTTTGTGGGGAGAACACTTGTATATAATAATATGATAATAAAAGATGTAATATAATTATAGAACCTGGGACCTGAACCTGGGACCCATGTTTTTAGATTTTAGCAAAACCTGAGGTAGGCTTAATTTAGTTGTTGGATCTGTTTGCCTTAGTCTTAGTATTTTCAACAAGAATGGTAGAACTCCATCATGGAAACACCAGTTCTTTCCACTGAATTTCCTAAGAGACAAATATTGGGATTTGGATTTTCAATCAAGAATTTTTGACCTAAATAATAAATTTGTTATGTACTTGGAGGATTACATTGTTATTGTGCCAATTTTCCTAAGACCAAAGAGAGATATTTCAAGAATAAAGCACTTTCCTCATAGAGGAGTGGAAAGAGAGAATATTACTTAATCACTGTGTGCTGACATGGAAGCTATCCAAAATTATACTGGAAATTCCGGTTCTTTCCTCAGATTGCAGACTCCTGTGACATTGTTGCTGCCCAAAGGATATCCATCCATCGTGTCCCTTTGAATTTTTAAAACAAAAACACAATTAATATTTTATAGCATTTTGAGTCCTGCTGAACATAAAATGATCCTCCTCCTTTTTGTTTTGTTTGCACTGCATGTTTTTAAAGTGGGCATCATTAAAGGCTTGGAAATATGGCCCTTTCATTTTTAACTTCTGTAGGAAGCCTTTAATGCAATACTAGTCTTAAACACACCTATTTGTTGTCTGGATCAGGGAAAATATCCTCACAAAAGAAGCAAAACTTTTGAGATAAACTGTTCATTTGAAATGTGTCTGACAGGAATGAACATGACATCTCTAGAGTGTTATCTCATTGAAATAAATATAAAAGATAGTGGCAGTAGTTTAATAAGTGAGTTGCCTCCATTTGTTAGGTCATTGTAGTCAAATAGCACACACTGCCTATGCTTAGAAATGCTGCATTCCTAATTTACAGTTACACTGGAACTTCTGTTATTCACAGTGCTGAACACAAGGAGTCACAGAGTGGTGGTGTTGGATAAAATCTTTATGGGCACTTGTGTTTGAAACCTGCTTTGCTGTTGATAGTGTGGGAGGCATTTGTTGCAACAGCCTGATTTGGGGTAGTGTTTTCTTGAGGGATATTTGAAAGAGCATAAATACAAAGTACTGTCTTACTTAATATGAATAAAAGTATCAGACATTAATGTAAGTGATTTTAATATTAAATTCCAGTGTGTTCTCTCCCTGTGTTTGGTTTTTAATTCTAATTAAGCCTTTTTTAACAGGAAGAATCGGTTAGTACAGAAGTCTTGCTTAAAATGGATAATACATTCAAGTGTCTCAAATTGTATTTTCAGACTGTGACCAGATTATTCATCTGTCCTGGACATACAGTACATGATAAATTGATTTTGGATTACAGTGGTTATGAGTAGAGGATACTACCTGGATTGTATAATTTAAAACAAGCATGTGAAAGTTTCTTGGATCCTGGGCTGATCCTCTGAAGTGATTTTTTTTTTGTAATTGAAAATTGATTTAACTTCCACAGAGCTATAAGAAATCAAAGCTTTGATTTGAGGACCAGAGGGACAAAAATCTGAGGCAATGCTTAACTTACCCACATACTTTTTCTACAAAGCACATAATCAAGCAAATCCTATTTACTTCAGCAATCTGCTACATGATTCTTTCCCTCTGAAAAAAACTCAGAGAACTGTATGGTAGTGTGGATGGTTTCCAGATACATGAAGTTGTATTGAAGTCTTTATCCTCTTTTTGCAGGAATAATCTAGTGATCTAGGATATTTAATTAGGCATTTATCTATAAACTATATAATTTCACAAACCTCCATTAACCAATATGAATTTAAAAATTTGAGATCAACAGTATAATATTCATCTAGTTCTTTGAGCCCAAATTAAATGCTTGTTAATGTTCAGTATCTATCTAGAATTTAAGTGAATTCCTCAAAGTTTGTTTACACTTGTCATTGCTATAAATAGATGTTATTACTGTGCAATTTCAGAGGCCATTTCATAAATTAAATAGAAACAGAGAATAAAAAAAAATCCTTCGTGACTTTTTTACAAGCAAGAGCCAGATTAAGATTAGATGGATGTTATATTGATTTGTTTTACAAACAAGTGCTAATCAATTAATCAATTTAAAGGGTGAAGTGACAGTCTTCTAAAACCATGTTAAAGGTCAATAGAAACTGCCTTTTTGTAAAAACAGCAACTTTTGTCTTTGTTGCTACAGCTCTAAGTTAGAGCTGATTTCAGCTGCCTTTCTGAGAGACGTTAACTTGTTTGGACTAATGGAAATGAACACTCATAAAAGCACACTGTCTCTCAGAGCAGACATATTTACTAAGACCTTAACAGATGTTATGGTTTTGGGGATGTTGTTTTCAAAAAACTTCATAATAAAAGTAAGGAGCCTTTAGTGGCAAGTGGAATCATCTTAAACCAGTTCTAACTGATAACAAAGCAGCATGGATAATCTTCAGTTATCCTTCAGAAATATTGTAATAGAACTGTAAACACTGGAAAACAATAATAAAATGTACCAATATTTTATATGAAATTAAATGTGTGTGAAATGGAGCTCCATAGTTCTTCTTCACTTGTTATCTCTTCATAAAGTAATAATTGTAGTTGTCCAGCTAAATTCAGCTTCAAATTCTAATTCAAATTCAAAATTTGCATTTTTCAGCATTCATTAGCATGTTTTATAAAGTTACTTTTCAGTCCTCCTCTTTTGTAAGGACATGTGAAGCTAAAGATATGTCAGCACAAATATATTTGTAGATGGGTTGGTTTTTATGATTTCCATTTTGAGTTACCTTTTTCTTCTGATTTTCTCAATCTCAGCTGTAAACATTTCTGTTTCAAACAGTGCTAAACAAATGCATCTTTTCTTATATTAAATACTTTAAACTAGGGGTTGACCTAAATTCAAGTCATAGATTTTTTAACATTCTTTGAAGTAGAGAAATCAGGTGTTGATACTCTTAAAACATCTCTGAAACAGTTTTTCAGTATGTTCAATTGTTTGGGTTTTTTTGGAAGCAGCATGAAGCCAGTCTTGTTGTTTATGTTGAAATAATGAATGTTTTTTGGTGTTTTGATTCTGCACTTGCAAGGAGCATAGAATAGATGGTAACATGTAAATAAACACTCGATGTGTGGGACTGTCAGGAGGGATTTACAGCAGTTTGAATATATAAGCTCAACTGAAGTGACTACAGTAACATTAAATACTGTTAAATATTTATTTAAATTTCCCTCTTGCAAAATTGTAGCACATGTTATCACTTTGTTCAGTAATATTTAATAAAGCCGAGTTTCTAGTTACTGTCAAGTCTGGAGAAGGTGATGGAAAGGAGCAGTTGGGACTCATGGAAAAGGCAGTGCTAGGAAAGGTCACTGTAAAGGTTGTAGTAAAGTATTTTTGTGACTGAGGAATGTGAAATGAAACCTCTACGTCTATTGGAGTTGGAGGGCAAGGGAGGCCTGACTTTTTTATGTTTAAATACTTTGGTTTATTAACAAGTGGAAGTTTTTTTGGGGAGTTTTTTTGTGGCTGGAAATAGATGCATAAGGGGTCTGGTAATTATTTCTCAAGTTTCTTATGGCAGACTGTACACTGTTATGATTTTGCTGCTGTGGTTTCTGCTAATATTTTGTTCTCAGGTTTTAAAGGATAGATCCCCAAAAAAATGTGTTAGCATCTAGCTCAATCAAAACAGAAAAAGTCNTAAATAAGAATTATGAATTATGGTGGAGAGGGCTTTTTTAAATAAATCAACAAAGCAGTATGATGTAAGCATTTTGGATTTAAAAAGTCATCTTAATTCAGTGACAAAGTGTGTCCTTGCTTGGATTAAAGTAACTGTTTTAATAACAGAATAGCTTTTCAGCATAACAGGAGGGTTAAACTGGGCAAGTCATGTCAGTTCAGGCATTGGCAACATCATCTCAATAAGGATTTTACATCATGAGGCTGAAGTCTCTTTTGGCAAGTTATTGGAAAAGGAATTAAATTTCAGTTTCAGTGCTACACTAACAGGACTTGAGCTCATGTAATTTTTCTCCTTCAGTTTTGCTATGAAAGTGAATTCCAATTGATTTGTCTGTCTTATGAGACATTTTGTGTAACAATGAATTCATGCTGTCAGATTTGGACTTACTTGAGGTGGACACATCAGAACTCACAAGTCTAGCAGTGCCTGTGAACTAAACTGCTTCAAGGATGGAGATTTTATTTACTAAAAGTCATTATAACCTATAAATAATAGGTGAAAATGTTTACAGACCATCCTTCATTCTCATACAAACAGAAGACATTCTGACACTTGGAACTCAAATAGAAATTAAATATTTGTATGTAGATATCTCATAAATGAACTTCACGAAAAATCTAAATGGAATGATAGCACCTGACCTTTTACTGCAAATAGGGGTCCCAAGACCTTTGTGTCATGCTAATATCCACTTGAGTACACTTTCATCTTGCAGTCCTCTCAATCCTTGCAGCACAGGCCTTGTTTATATTGGCACTTTACCTTCCAAAGTTCCTGTACACCAGGAGCATTCAGAAATTAGAAAATCATTGT